>JACXGI010005310.1:17079-41533 GCA_016801175.1 Esox masquinongy | reverse complement strand
AGGTAAAGGTGATGGACTGGCCAAGCATGTCTCCAGACCTAAACCCTATTGAGCATCTGTGGGGCATCCTGAAACGGGAGGTGGTGGAGTGCAAGGTCTCTAACATCCACCAGCTCTGTGATGTCGTCATGGAGGAGTGGAAGAGGAATCCAGTGGCAACCTGTGAAGCTCTGGTGAACTCCATGCCCAAGAGGGTTAAGGCAGTGCTGGAAAATAATGGTGGCCAGACAAAATATTGACACTTTGTGCCCAATTTGGACATTTTCACTTAGGGGTGTACTCACTTTTGTTGCCAGCGGTTTAGACATTAATGGCTGTGTGTTGTGTTATTTTGAGGGGACATCAAATTTACACTAATACAAGCTGTACACTCACTACTTTACGTTGTAGCAAAGTGTCATTTCTTCAGTGTTGTCACATGAAAAGATATAATCAAATATTTACAAAAATGTGAGGGGTGTACTCACTTTTGTGAGATACTGTACATCTTATCATGCAATATATCATGTTGACAGTGTTTTACCGGTGAGCTGTCTGTCATACTCTCCACCCAGATGAATCATTTGATTCTGATTAACTGGAGAATAAACACAATAAACAGTTCATGCAAACTACAGAAAAAAGTGTATATGGTTGTACAAAGCATCTTTGAAGCCCCTAACATAAAACATAATATATAGTCTGCCACCTGCAACTACCTACCACAGACTGTCTGTATTCTCTGTTACTCACTGTGCACCTTTCTGCCCCCATGTGGCTATAAGAGGATCCTCTTCATTTGGCTTATATTGACACACTGGTACCACCATGGAGTTACAGTACATCTTGCTATTCAGATCTTACCTCTACACACACTCATAGAGCCCTTTACGTGGAGCCCAGCTGTGTATTACTGGACTGTAATAGATTATTAAAAGTGTCAAACAGGGTATTATAATCTGGGTGCTTCAAATCCTGAGTGCTGATTGGCTGCAAGCCATGATAAATGCAGTCTAGGTATCTGTAGGATTTATGGTACATTGCCAAAGTACCGCGGCTAAACGCTGGGTCTAGGCACTCCGTGGCTGTCTGTAGGCACTCCTAGTTTTTTCCCCAGCATAACTACTTTAGTTTTCCAAATATATTTCTTATAACAATTTTATGTGGTGGCTTGACTGTGTCTTGAACTAATGGCACCTATGAAATATTTGCCCTAAATCCAAAATGAAATATTCATGGAGAGAAACTGGCATAAATACTAAATACTAATGTTTTTTGTTAGAACCTGTGACTACTATATGTTTGCGATGGCACATCCTCCTCTGTCTTAAATGAGGGCAGTGTACATACATGGTATGCACAGAAAGTTGTTCCTTCCCAATAACACTGTGGAACTGTTAAAAATGATGTCATAGTTTAGGGGTCAGACTGTGAAACATGAAGAGGGTGTGAGGTGTGTGTGTGCGCGCGCATCTGTGTCTTTTCGTTCGTGTGTGTTTTTCTGTGTGTGCGCTGTCTATGTGCGCATGTTTTTGTGTATTGTGAGGCTGTGAATCAGGGGAAATCAAAGGTAAGTTGTTTCATTGCAGTTGTAGCTGCCACTCCTTTGAGAGCAGTTGATGCTCATTTAACTCATTTGGGTTGTGTATACAGCAGGAAGACAGACGCACACACCAAGAAAAAATAGGAACGAGCGGGAAAGAGCAAACAGTGTTATGTTGATTCAACAGAGAGAGAGAAAGAGAGAGAGAGAGAGAGAATGAGAGAGATTGGGACAAAGAAGGAGAAAGAAAGAGAGAGAGACAGACAACAGTAGCATTGAAGAGTTTGATTACTTAAACCTCCCTAATGAGTTGTGGTAATTATCTGTGTGATAAAGACAGAGTCCCTGTCCTGCCCCTGAAACATAGGGGAGATATAAAGAATGGAGGAGCAGGGAGGGGACAAAGGAAAAGGAGCAAGAAGAGGAGTAAGGGACTAGTGAGGAAAGTCAATGGCCGAGTCCAAAATCTTCTCTCGCCTCCTGCTTATTTAAACTGCAAATTGTGAACATTTCTTCCCCCATTATAGATTAAATACTGGCCATGTTGACTGATTGATTGAAATAAGTCATATACATTACGCAGGATGTAAGTTTGCATCATGGTTGGTACATTTTTAAGTGCCTATCAAAGAAGGTCTATCGTTTTGAAATGTACATAGCATATCTAGGGAGGGCATAGCAATCCCACTGTTGATCCAAAGAGTCAAAAGGGCCTTGGAGATATTTATCCTCTTTGGTCTGGATCACCTCCCCTCCACAGCTATGGAAAGTACTAACTCAGAAGGGGCGAGGGAGGGGTTTCTCGCTATGGGGGCAAGAATGACAGTGGTCAAAGGTCAAATGTAAAACATCTGGATGGCAATAGCTTTTCTCAGCAAGATTATTGGGAGTGTTCTTCAAACTGAGTGTTTGTCCATGAGCAAGAGATAGTCAGCTTTAAATTGTTCGGAGTATAGCTTTACAACTTCAATCCCGAAGTATGTACATTTCTTTGAGGAAATCTAAAATGGGAAATTCTAACCAGTATGGGTCCTGTATCTGTACAGACATTAGTTCACTCATATTTCAACTGGTTCTGTGACCAGAGACGTTACAAAGTACATATCATCCCAAGCTGGTTTAACAAACAAGACAGGGACTTCGGTTTACTCCAATGGCATGCACAGACCCTAGATCTCAATAAAATAGAGCACCTAAGGGGTGAGGTGGAATAGAAAGTTCACAACATACTGTGTGGCTAAAGAATCTGCCGGAATTGCTTGATGCTCTAATAGAACACAGGGTTATAAAAAATAACTGCAGCACCTAACAAAGATCGTAAGCATTATATTTGGGACAAGCCCCAGGCTCAACCCTAAACCAAATGTAAATCTAGCATTAAATAGTAATCGAGCAAGTCAAGGAGACTAAATAGCTTAGTGCCACACCCTAGATTGCAAAATAACATGGTTAAAGTATAGAAGGGCATGGGGACATGGCAGTTGGCCCAGAACAGAGCAGAAAATCCAACTCTTAATTAAATGTACATGGAGGGCTAATATCAATAACAATTATGTCATCCTCTTCTGGCTTTAAGTGGAGGAAAGATTGATTGTACCACAACTGGTCTTTAACGACATTTTGAAATGTTTAATGCATTGAACTGTCTTTTAATCAGTTCACATACAGTACAGGTTAGAAACCCATACTTACCAAACAAGACAGGCCACCAGGGGTCGCTTCACATTCCAGAACAGAGGCTAGGACACAATGTTACGCAGAGCCATGGCTACATTAAACTCTTCCACCGCAAGTAACTCAAACGAGCCATAAAATAATCCAGATCAGCCCAAGTCAGAAGGGGATGTACTGTATGCAGTGGATGTGTCCATTGGACCACAACGATACTGACACACAACCAATCCTCAATTAAACTCACCAAACCAGCGCCACATTCTAAAAACAACTAGCTGTTCTCATCCCGCACTTTCACGGAACACATATAATTCGTTTGCCGAAAAATTATTATATCACTTGAGAAAATCCCCTGGTTGGTCCTGTTTCCTCTAACACCACCTGGAAAAGCTGATGAACTCCCATGTGACAGACTGACTAGATTACTGCAATGCCAGGGTAGCACATCGGTCTAGTGCAGCCTGGAAAGTGAAAAACACTGCTGTTCTAAGCAACAGTTAATCAAAATTGCTCAAAGGTCGTTGCTGTAAATGAGAATGTGTTATTAGCATACTTACCTAGTAAAATAATGGTTAAAAAACCTAGAAAATCAGTTGTATATTTTAACATCTATCTCCAAAGTACGTAGACTTGTGCAACACAGCATTGCCAGGTTCCTCGAAGGAACCCAGAAATCTGCCCTCAACACTGACATTCTAACGTTTCTCCACTGTTCCCATCCCAAAGACTGGTTCAATAAACGTTGTTTCTGCGTAATTTAAAAGCAAAAAGATCAATGTGTTGCCATTGAATCAACTAGGAAAAGACAGCTATGTATAATATATTCTCCTATTTTTCTTTTTTTTACACAACTTGCAAACAAAAACCAATTACGAGCTGACATGGTTTGTTGATTTGACATTCAGAATAGAGAAACGTCTACATCATCTTTTTAGTCTTCCAAACCCTTAATGCCACTGACAGATTAATGCTCTTGGCTATTACAACATCCTTATGTCTGTTTTAGCTTCTAGTTTATACAGTGTGTGTATCTATATATAACCATATATACTTCTGTTTAGCCTAGAACTACATTGTTAATGCTTATTCATTTTTTTAACCGTTTACAAAAGAGGATCAGAATCATCACTGAAGATTTTTAATGCAGTATCCATGTGTATTGCAGTTTTAAATGGTTTAATCTACATTTATAACAATCAAGCAATCATCTACCCTTCTAATGAGAATGGGCAACAGAGCATACTGCTCAGCACCTGGCTGGTCTAAAAAGAATAGGCGAACAGGCTCTACCCACCTGCTTTCCACCTCCACAAGTACCAGACACCCAGTCCTTTTAAGTCTAAGGTTGGTCTTGTCCATTTTGTTGTGAAATTGTTTTCCCAATTTGACCAGTCTTTTTTTGTTCACGTTATTCAATTAGTGAACATGACCTTGTCTCCACCTACGGGCTCTGGAGAGTCGAACAATAGGATATGTCCTCCGAAAACTGTCTTAATTAGCTTTTTATTAATAAACAGTGTGCTCAACCAGGACATGAGCTGGAACCAACCCACCTGAAGGAAATAACTCCTCTGGCTAACAATCATAATAACCTTGCAGCCAACCAACTTGCCGAAAGGAGTTGCTAGAGCGCAGCATGACAAGGCATCTCTGGATGACCATCCCTCCCCCAGGACCTGCTAGGGTGGGTATTCCACAACCAAGAACTGATCCTGGGTTACAGTGGGACAAATAGAAACTCAGAAACGAGGTTGATGTGATTGATGTATCTACACGAAAAGTGCTTGTAATATTATTACTGTTATTATTGGCAATGTCCAAATGATGTGGTTCCTAAAAAGTTTGCCTTTTAGATACAAGACTATAGTAGGACATTAAGTCATTTGTATAATTCGTAAAATTAGTATGCTTCACGTGCCAGAATCACAATCATTCATGCTTTTGATCGTGTAAAATTGTCTACACACTTTGAGTGAGATATTGTCTTTTTAGACCCACAGGTATTTCATAGCAGCTGATTATTCAGATGGGGACAGGCTGAGTCAGATTGAACGGCAAGTGGGGGATTCTAAGTATGATGATATTGTGATATTGTGATATTGAGATTTGTTTTAGCTTACTGCATACATTTTTACTAATCAGTATCTAACAGTTGTAAATAAAACACGGCTTGGTTATTACATCCTACTTTATAGGCCGGGTTTTAATAGTAGTCCAGAATGATTCATGACAGGTCCCATGACAGGCTAGGGGCGTGTCTACCATGTAGGTTATTGAGCCGAACTTTTTGAGGGATGGGAAGTTGGAGGAAGGGTTGTAAACATGTGACCTTTCTACCTTTCCTTGAGCAGAGTAACACTCTAGATAAGTAATGATTTGCCAAGTCGTGTGTATGTGTGTGCATGTGTGCGTGTGTATGCGGGCATGTGTGTGTCCATCACAGCCCAGCCCATGTGTGTGTGTCCATCACCCGGATAGGCCAAACCTGGAAAAGGGCCTGTTTCCTATTATAGATGTGCAGTGCAGTGGAAGGCAGGGGGGCGGTAGGAAGCACCAGAGAGGGGGAAGGTAGGGCAGACTCCCCTTAAAGTTGAACTAGTGGGTAGGGGGTCAGGGGGAAAGGGGAGAAGGGGAAGAAGAGCCTTCAGGACTATATGTCTGACAGGTTACAGTCCGCATGAGGCCAGTTATCAAACACCAGGAATTCCTTTGATTCTTCCAGGTTCTCCTCGTACCTCTGACTGGCAACTGCTGCCATCAGGAGGTCGAAGGAGCCTAAAGAAATAATCCCTCTCTGTGTGAATGTAAGAACTATTGGATGTATTTTTGTATCAAGCAAAGCATAGTGTAAAACACACAACCACAAATCAAGGCAATAAACAGAATACCTGGAATACAAAGAGAAAGGCCGACCACTGACATTGGCGCTATCTGTTGTCCAAAACACAATAATCAGCGTCAAGAATAACCTCTGTAAATCTACAGTATCAATCCCAGTTGAGAACTCTGTCCCTGACCTGTAAGAAGGTTTAGAAACTATTTGTTGGCACGATGTAGCTCTTTTCTCTGCAGCTACCCGACAACGATGGCACTCTGTCGTGAGGTCAACAAGCTATTTCTGTTTTCCGAGGATGAACATGCGCCGCTGCCCCCACTCCCCCCAGACCCATATCACAGACCTAGGGAAATGGGTTCTCTTCAAAATCTGGACCCAAGTTTCTCTTCTAGAGGTTCTGAATAGTTAGCTTTAGCCACTATTCATTAGCATTAGCTGTTAGCAGAACAGATTTATAAATAGTTTGAGGGGCCTGTTTGTTTCATCAGACTGACATTCGACACCGACCGTCTGTTGAATAGCGGGCTCCATGTAATAGCTGAAGCCCCCCGGCAACAGTCACCAGTTTCCGAAAAGTAGATTTCTCCTGGACCCTTCTTCTAAACAGGAATCTGACCAGGCGCTCCGAGCCCTTAGAGGGGATGTATGGATGGAGGACTGGGTTGAAACAGCATGTTGAGTAGACAGGCACAGAGCGGTCGGTCAGTGAGCTATCTGAGAGGGCTCTGTTAAGGCAACAAAGGGCCTGTCTTCCTGCAGCTGCTGGCTTAACACAGACTGCTGGTTCTTCTCAGGACAGACTTGTATTTGAGGATTTACTAAAAGATCACTTTAAAATTATGGAATACAACAGCAGAAGGTAAGAATGTACTAGAGTTTCTTTCCATCCACTGCTTTGGACATGCTTTTTTATGAATACTGTTGTCTTTTGTCATGAATGTAGATAGATATGAAATAATGCATTTTTGCAATCATCTCCCATGCGATTGCATGGTTGACATTTATTGGGCTGCCTGCAACTGAAACATGAATATGGGACTGGAATACAGATTTAGTTGTTTTTTCAATGAATTTACTCACAGGTGTATTTGTGGCTTCTGTTTTTTAGTGTTAGGTTTAGAAGCTGTAACTGTTTGAAGGGAGGCCCAGTGGAATCAGGTTTAGGGCCCCTGCATTGGTTAAAAATAAACTTGCCGCATGAACAGAAGAGAAATCAGCCTGTGACGGGAGAGATCAGATTATGGGCATCAGAAAGAATTGGACTGGAGTTAATTTCAATTTAATGATGTCTTTTAGACTACACTGTTATATTGAAGCCTATGAGGTAGCTGAAAAGAGCTGTTCAGTGAATCCCAACTGAATGGCTCCAATATCTACATTATGGTTAATCGACATTTCTAACACCTAATGTCAGCCTAATGCACTCCGATAGGACATTAGGCTGACATGTAGAAGCTTATCTGGTTCAATTGATTTGATCCATCCTAACTTCTATCCAACTATATACATATTAATATTATGTGTGATTAGTGTAAACTGGATGGCTGTAGTGCGGTGTACATCAAGCCACAGTAGTGTTTCTGGTATGGAATGAGTGTGGGGTGGTACTCCCGGTCAGGTCTGGAGGAGTGGCATATCAGTAGATATTCTAGGCTGAGTGAAGGCTGCCCAGCAGCTGTATTCAAATTAAACATGATGATTACCCTGTAACACACCAGTGCCGGGGAATCAATAGGGATCTCAGGATACGTAAGTATCACAATACGTAAGTTCCGACATAACATTATTGCAGTTCTAGAGATTCTATGAGCATTGCAATGTGTTACAACAATTTTTCAAGCAATTACATTTTCCAAAATATGTATCTCACTCATAATACCATACGTATTAGGAACAAGTGGCACCAGTTTCTGACAAATCAACATGATTTTATGTAAAGAAAGCATCGTCCAGCAATATGTAATAATTTTTACCCTGACAATCTATGTAACCCCAATATTTAGTTACTAAATATCTAATCCATAAACAGGTTATCGTATTCTTGCGAATGGATTGTAAATGAATGAGCTGGTCATACTCAAAAAAATGGGAAAATCAACTTCATTGTGACGTATTATATTATTTACGCCTTTGTTAAGATTTTTAATTGACACGTGCCTCTCTGACCTACCCATACAGTTATTGACTTAAAGTAGTGTAAAAGATTTTAGCCCACACTTCCAAAACACATTGTTGTTAATGTGTTATGGAAAACTATTCTAATATGTAAATCACCTACCAGTGTGCAGCTAAAGAACTAAAGAAATGAAAGGCACAGTTACTTTAAAATCCCTATATAGTATAGATTACTTTCAGGTGAGTTTATTACAAAGTCTCATAATGATACAATAGGTTCCACTGGTAGTCATTTAGATTCCATTGCTGACCCACATTCTTTTGGAGGATGTGTAAAGGAAGATGTGAGATGGATAGGTGATCAACAGGCTTTTGAAGTGAAATGTCTTCTTTTCCCTAAATAGCGCACGTGAGACACACTCTGGCAATAATCCGTCTAGCAACTGGCTGTGGCAGGTCTTTAGTGCACCTAGTAACAGCCGGACTCTGAAGGTCAAAGAGACTCGCTGGAGGATTTACAAGCTGTTTTCAGACACACATACAGAACATTGCTGATTAATTTACAGAAATGTATTTAAGTAAATATAGCTGTTGTTCAAATGCCAAATGACTACTAGCATTCTCTTACACACTTAGATATATAGTTAAATGGGATAACTTACTTACATGTTTCCATTTAGGCCAACACAAAACAGACTGATGTAGGTGAAGACGTTTAAGCTCAGAATAATTATTGGCCTTTTTCACTTTTAAAGGTGCACACCTGTCAAATGATACCAATGGGAACCCCAGGAATTGCCAAATTCTTCTCAAAACACACAGTTGGAAAATGTGATTATTAAGTGATCTCACCCTGTCTCAAACATATCCCCATCAAACCCAATCAAATTGAGGATCAGGTGTGCAGCATGTCATTTGAAAAGGGAAATACACTGCTCTCTCTGCTCTGTTTCAGTATGTTTGGGGAGGGGGTTGTCTGTTGGAATAGAATAGAATCGGTTTTGACTGTTAGTTTGTCTTCTAGACCAATTATTTGTTTGCAAGTTATAATCATGTGACTGGAGTGCAACTTTAACTCTCTTTTATCCTTCTCCAGGTCACACAGAATGTTGTGACTCCTGTTGTACAAATGCAATGCATCTTATGGGCCTCCAGGATTACAACTACGCTTTTGGGGCCGCAGCAGCTACTCCACAGACACTGACAGGGACCCTTGAGGAGTCCAAGCACAGTCCAAGCTAAATACCGGTGCCTGGAGGAGTGACTGTGCACAAGACATGAGTTGTTTCTGAGTGAGTGAGTGAGTGAGTGAGTGAGTGAGCGAGTGTGTGGGTGATTGTGTGTAGGGTGTGTGTGTAGTGTATGTGTGTGTGTGTGTGTGTGTGTGTGTGATTGAGCTTTATACATGACGACAGTGGAGAAGCGCCACTCCAGCCGAAAGGGCCGGGGCCACAGGAAGCACAGCAGCGGCGGCTTGAGCGACACATCCAGTGGAGGGTCATTCCTGGACGACACGGACCGGGAGGTGAGCAGCCTGACAGACCGAGCCTTCAGGAGCCTCTGCATCGGGGAAGAAGCCGTCTACAACGACTCGGACTTGGGCTCCTCTCCATCCGCTCTGAAGGAGAGGCACCAGGCCTTCAGCCAGGAGATTACAGTCGCTCCAGACAGCCAGGTCAGGGAGAAGCGGGATAGGGACCCTGTCAAGGGAGCCGCACAGCGGAGCTTCAGCCTCCAGCGTTGCGGACTGGGAGGGGGTGAGGCCGGGTGGGAGAGGGAGCAGGAGGGGAGGTTGTGGGCGGGACAGTACGGGGTAGGGACTCGGGGTTATTCGGTGTGGGAGGGGCAAGGCGAGGGGAGGACGGAGGGGAGGGTGTCCGTCACATTCCAGCGCTCCTTCACGGATGTGTCTCAGCAGGAGAAGACTCTGAGAGAGGAAAGACTGTCCTTCCTGAGTAATGGAGGGTCCGACCCGAGCTGGCAGCAGCGCCGCAGCCGTTCCAGAGTCTCCTCCCTCATCAAAGCCTTCAGCTCAGAGGGCTATAGCGGTGGGGACGGGGGGATGGAGGGGAAACTCAAAGAGTGGAACAATGAGTGCTCGTGGGACAAGTCCGCTCTGATGAGCATCCAGAGAGAGCTGTCTGAGTTCTCTACAGCATACAACCATAACTTCCCCACTGGCCCCTTTCCCACAGCTGGCTCATTCCCCCAGCAGACAGGTCCCTTCCCCGGCAGTGGGAACAGTCTGTACCCCTCCGAGGTGCCTTCTACTGCTACAGCCTCCTTTCTAAGGTCCTCCCACGGTAAAATCAGTAGTAAACATAGCATGTTCACGCAGCTCGACTCCACCTCTAACCTCTTTCTCCATAGTGAGTTTAGCCCTTTTCAACCCCTGTGGAGAGACAATAACAGGTTTCCCTTCCACCAGGGCTATGTCGCCGGGTTCATGTCCTCTGCAGACTTCCCTAAGTGGTATGATTCACCCATGTACAAGGAGATGACATTGGAACAGCAGTTCCATGGCTTTCGCGGATTCAAGGAGACAGGGTCCAGACCCCAACATAAGCCCCTGGAGGCGGTTGCTCCTCCCCCTCCACTCCGGTCCACCTCCACAATGCTGCAGAAGGCCTCAGCTGTGGAGAAGCACTCCGATTATGAGATGGCAGGTCACTATCCTCCCTGGAAACGGGCCCAGAGTGTGGGTTCCAACAGATATCCCTCCCTCCGGCCCTCTACTATCTCTCCTACTAACGAGAGGTCACGACGTGGCCAAGACGCCGTCAGCTCCCTAAATGAGTTCCAGCGCACCGAGCAGGTCGCCACGTTGACCGCAGAGCAAAGTGTTACAATGCTCGTTAACAGCTCAGCGCAGAGGGACGCGGTGGATGGCATCGACAACAGAGCGACTTCCTTCAGCAATAAAGTTAGCACAGTAGCAGTGCAGCAGGCTGTAGTCACTAGCAACACCAACAACACTCCCTTTAACATCACCCAGCTGTTGACCCCTGTCATACACAACCAGCAAGACACTGAATCCACCCCGGAGGGTGTACAGATGGCCCACAATCAACCGGCCATAATGGGAGAGAGGGAGAGAAGGGGGCCCACACCAGAAGTGAGGATGGCCAGCTACAAGTCAAGAGCTTCCGGCCTCCTCTTCAACCTGAAGGACAATCGGAAGAGAGTGAAAAGCACCTACAGTCCCACCAAGTTCACAGGCATGGAGGTGACTCGCAGGAGTAAATCTAACCTGGGTGGTTATGGCCACAGAGACACTGTGGTAGATATACCGGATGCCTTACCGGACGCTGTTCCACAGGTGGCTGGAGAGAGGGAGCCCAGCGCAGTATGTCAGCCCCAAACCAACCCGCAGTGTGACCCTACAATTCAACCTACCACTGCACACCACCTCCAACACCTGAACTACACAGACACTAATGAAGCAGAGGCCTACCGGGCAATAAGGTCATCCCAGACTAGGGAGGAGATGGTTCACCATCAGGAGTACCGTGGAAACTACCGTAACAGCAATCTGCCCACTACCCGTCAGAATGACCCATGTGAGTTGCCCATCCCATCCCCTGCAGTCATAGATAGTATCCAAACCAGCGATGTGAACAGAACCGTCGAGAGATACTCAAAGGGAAGTGGATATGAGCAAGGTAGAGGGAAACAATATGGTTCCATTGATGCCTCCTCTCAAGAAAGTTGGAAGCAGCATGTCAGTAACACAACCTACCATGGCAGAGAGGCGTTTGGCGTAAACGATAGAGTTACAGACATGCGTCCATGGAAAGGGGAGATAGCTGCACTAATAGAGAAAGACAAACAGTCTCTACTCTCCCGCACAGCAGCTACAATGAAGAAGGAACCAAAGCAGAACTATGATTGGAATGTAGTAAATGGACAAGGTGAAAAGAGAGAACCAGGGAAGCAGTACGTACCTGAAGGAAGGGTGCATCCAGCAGAGGAAGTTTTAATAAGTCGAAATAGCCTTCCACATAAAGAAGTGCTTCCAATTTCTGACTACACAAAGAACCAGAATGATTTGTGTAGGTCTGCGGGGCAAGACAACATAAAACCAAATGTGAATTTGGAAAGTGATAGAACATACGCAGTCCGTAACACCTTGACAGAAAGAGGACAGCCTGTACATGCAAAACCACATGGCCTATGGGTGGAACAGAACAAAAGACACCAAGTATATTTCAATAAAGAACAATATGACCAGGATGTACAGTGGAATTCATCTTACAAAAATGACAACAGACAATACTCAGCCAATGCGTCAACATCAGCTCGATGGGGAAAAGATCACAGTGAGAATACAGACAACACTATTACAATGCTGCAACAGACAGTGGGCAAATATCCCAGAAATGAAGCATTTACTACAAATGACCTTGATGGGATGCATAGCACGAAAGTGCTAGCTAAAGCAGAGAAAGCCAATGGTAAAGCAGAACAAATGAAAGCAGAGTTACCTAAAGCAGAACATTCTAAAGCAGAGAAAGCTAAAGCAGATCTAGAAAATGCAGATAAAGCTAAAGCGGAGCTTGCCAAAGCAGAAGATAAAGTGACACTAGCTAAAACTGAAAACACTAAAGCTGAGTTATCTAAAGCTGACATAGCTAAAGCCCAAGCAGTAGTAGCTCAGACAGAGCTAGCTAAAGCAGAGCTAGCTATAGCACAAGCTGAACTAGCTAAAGCAGAGCTAGCTAAAGCTCAAGCAGAACTAGCTAAAGCAGAGCTAGTTAAAGCTCAAGCAGATCTAGCTAAAGCAGAATTAGCTAAAGCTCAAGCAGAACAAGTTAAAGCAGAACACACTAAAACAGAACAAGCTGAAGCGGAGTTGGCTAAATGTAAAAGAGACAAAGAAGAGAAATTGAAAGCCGAGCTAACAACAGTACATTTATCTAAAGCTGAGTTAGTTCAAGAAGATTTAGCTATATCTAAAGCAGAGTTAGCTAATGCAGAGAAAGCTAAAAATGTTGACCAAACTCAAGCACAATCAGCTAAAGCGAAGCAAGCTATTATAAAGCCTGAAAAAGCAAAGAATGATGATCCTGCTAAGTGCACATCTTGGTCAACCAGTGAGGACAGATATGGTATAAACAACATCCTCACTACAAGAGACTATGAACAAGTGAAGAAAGAACGACTAGGAGAGAAAAGGTACAGTGTCAATGAAGCGGTTCCAACAACAGTTGAAAAAGTTTCCAATGAGATCATATATGCACAGGCAGAGATCAAAAAACCCCTGCAAAAAGATGTTGCCCCCATCAGTAGCTATGAACAGGAAGACAGGGGGCAAGATGAATATACCGGATTCCGAGAGAAATATGGTTTCAGTCATGAAGTTTCAGTCAAGGAAAACAAACATCGCTCTATAGAGGTAGCTGCAACAGATGAGAGCAAAAAGATTGATTCACCTGCCACTATTAACCATGAAACAGCAATAACAACTACTGGATACACAAAGGATGAAAGTATCTCAAACCAAAGACTCGACACCAAAGTCGAAGAGCAAGTGTTGGGAAATAAGGAGAACAATGAGAGATGGAGTGAGGGTCAATGGGTTTACAGTGAGTCATCCAAACAGTTCAAACTGGCCAGTCAGATTGAAAGTAGGATGAAGCCCTCTGACCAGAGCTTATCATTAAGTAAAGAAGTCCATCTGTCCTCATTCAGACCTATGTCACTAAAGGAAAAAGGCCAGACAAAGCAACAGCTACTGACGTCAAAACTAAAGGCTCAAGCTGAAAAGGAGATCTCAGCGATCAAAGAGAAAGGTTTTGGTAAACAAGATGGAATCTTATTGAGAAACCCCACCAAGCACCTGGAAAAGAGAGAGAGAGGTCAGAGTGGACAGGAATCAAAGATAATAAAAAATGATGTATCCAAGGGTCAAACAAACAATGATCTATGTATTAACAAAGCAACAGCTCAATCACAACATAAAGGAAAAGCTAAAATTGAAGAATCAACTGTTAGCGATGATCAGCAGTCAATAACATCACTGAAAGGGGCCAGAAACAAGTCACAGGTCAGTGATGGAACTGAAAAGGACATGCTTCAGTCAACAGAGGACAAAAGTCAAAATGAATGTAATTCAGATGAAAATTCTTGCAAACTGTTTTCTGGGAAAAGTGAGGCGGTTTCAGAAGATGACAGTTTGCAGATAATGGGGATAATGGTGACCATAACTGAACCCTCACTGGAAAAAGAGGATGGTTTTATCGCACAACAAGAAGAAAAGGGAAATGGAAAAAGGGAAGACGAGGCAATTAAAAATAAACTTCCCTACAACAATTCAGGCCAATTAAATGAAGAGTCTGATCCAACCATTACTCCCAAAGCAGATCAAGCAGCTTTATCTAAATCAGGTGTATCAAGCAAAAGGGAGGACAGTACATTTGCTGACCATGTAATTCCAGAGAAGACCAGACAGCAAACGCAACTGTCAGATGGGAAAGCTGAAACTCAAACAGAACACGCTGCAAGGGAGAGTAAGCAAGTTACTCTTGCACCTGAAACAACAAACAGTTATCCAGAAAACCCTGAGAAGCCTCCATCGAATGGGAGCGATCGGTCTCAAAAGGAAATTCTAGTCCATGACACCTCTGCAGTTAAAGATGGACTCTTTGCAGAGGTCAAACAGGCTAAAAATAAACAGCTGGCTGAAACTCAACCTCTTTTCTTTAAACAGGGCATCACTGAAAGTAATACCCCTACCACTACTGAAACCACTGGCAAAGGTGACAGCAGCTTTCAAGATGGCCAAGTGGAGAATTTACACATAGACAGTATTGCAGTCTGCGTTGTTGCAGGGACACATCAGACTGATAACCAACAAGACACTGAAAGTCATTCAGTTGCCAAACATGTTTCTTCAGGAGCAGAAAACCCCACTGGGGACAATAATGTGCACATTGATAGTATTGCCATTCGTGTTGTGTCAGGGGTGACTGAGAATGAAACTGGAAAAACAACAGCAAATGATAAAGCAAACAACTCTGCCGATCCAACCGGTGAAACATCATCTTTTAAACCAGAGGTGAATTCAAGACAGAAGCAACTGCCTACGGTCCCTACTGCCATCGCAGACTACGCCAGACTGAAGGTGATCTCTACCGAAGAACATTCACCTTCTAAAACAGACAGTAAAAGCCGAACGGATGGATATTTTCCCATGATACAGACTCGCCGCAGTAGACCTCCAGTGTTTTCGTCTGAACAACGCGAACAACCTGTGGCAGGAGTGATGCTAGGAAGAGAGGGAGCAGCTGTGAAAGAGCCAGAGGTTCCCTACAAACTAAACACAGGGGCTAAGATAGGAGGAGTGTTATCTTCAATGGAGCAGCAACAGAGGAAGACCGGGATGTTCAGCCTTAGGGAAAAAGCCAAAGAGGCTATCTCCTTAAACAAGGAAGGATTGACAGGGACCACGGATACACACATTTTCAAACACAACAATGTGCCACAACCAGAACATGCAACTGGTTTAGAGAACCATCCGGAGTACCAACCGACCCAAACAGCCCATGAGCCTGGAAAACCACGGTTCTCCCCTAAAGTAGATGCAACACAATATATGGAGGCAATGCAGGTGTCTCTTGGTAATGAATATATAACGGAAAAGAGAGAGGAGCAGAGCAAAGTGGAGGAGAGGACAAAGAGACAAAAAGAAGTTATAAAAGAGGTGGAGAGGAGGGCTTTGAAGAGAAACGAAGAGAGGGTTGCAAGAGAGGATGAAGAGTATCGGAAAGAAAAGGAGAGGAGAGAGCAACAGAAACAAAAAGAGGAGAAGAGGAGAGAGGCCGAGAGGAAAGAAAAGGAGAGAAGAGAAGAGGAGAAAAAAGAGATGGAGAAGAGGGAGCTACAGAAACAGAGAGAAGAGGAGAAGAAAGAGGAGGAGCTGAGAGAGGTTGAGAGAAAGGAGAAGGAGAGGAGAGAGGAGGAATGTAGAAAGCTACAGAAACGAAGAGAGGAGGAGAAAAAAGAGGCAGAGCGAAAAGAGGCAGAGAGGAAAGAAATGGAAAGGAGAGAGAAGGAGAGGAGAGAGGAGGAGAGGAAAGAAAAGGAGAGGAGAGAGATAGAGAGAATACAGAAGGAGACGAGAGAAGAGGAGAGGAGAGAGGCCGAGAGGATAGAGAAGGAGAGGAAAGAAAAGGAGAGGAGAGAGAAGGAGAGAATAGAGAATGAGAGGAGAGTAGAGGAGATGAGAGAAGAGGAGAGGAGAGAGAAGGAGAGGATAGAGGAGAGGAAAGAAAAGGAGAGGAGAGAGGCAGAGAGAATAGAGATGAAGAGGAGAGAGGAGGAGAGAAGGGAAAAAGAGAAGATTGAGGCAGAGAGAAAAGAAAATGAGAGGAGAGAAGCAAAGAAGAAAGAGGAGGAACGAAGAAAGCTACAAAAACTTATAGAGGAGAAAAAAGAGGCAGAGCGGAAAGAGGCAGAGAGGAAAGAGATGGAAAGGAGAGAGAAGGAGAAAATAGAGTGGCACAGGAGAGAAGTGGAGAGGAGAGAGAAGGAGAGGCAAGATAAGGAGAGGAGAGAGGCAGAGAGAATCGAGGAGGAGAAGAGAGAGAAGGCGAGGAAAGAAGAGGAAAGGAGAGAGAAGGAGAGGATAGAGAAGGAGAAGAAGGAAAAGGAGAGGAGAGAGGCAGAGAGAATAAAGAAGGAAAGAGAGGAGGAGAGGAGAAAGGAAGAGAGGAGAGAGAATGAGAGGATAGAGAAGGAGAGGAGAGAGAAGGAGAGGATAGAGAAGGAGAGGAAGGAAAAGGAGAGGAGAGAGGCAGAGAGAATAAAGAAGGAAAGAGAGGAAGAGAGGAGAAATGAAGAGAGGAGAGAGAATGAGAGGATAGAGAAGGAGAGGAGAGAGGAGAGGATAGAGAAGGAGAGGAAAGAAAAGGAGAGGAAAGACGCAGAGAGAATAGAAAAGGAGAGGAGAGAGGAGGAGAGGAGGGAAAAGGAGAGGATTGAAGCAGAGAGAAAAGAAAATGAGAGGAGAGAAGCAAAGAAGAAAGAGGAGGAACGAAGAAAGCTACAGAAACTTATAGAGGAGAAAAAAGAGGCAGAGCGGAAAGAGGCAGAGAGGAAAGAGATGGAAAGGAGAGAGAAGGAGAGGCAAGAAAAGGAGAGGAGAGAGGCAGAGAGAATAGAGGAGGAGAGGAGAGAGGAGAGGAGACAGGAGGAAAGGAGAGAGAAGGAGAGGAGTGAGAAGGAGAGGCAAGAAAAGGAGAGGATAGAGGCAGAGAGAATAGAGGAGGAGAGGAGAGAGGATGAGAGGAGAGAGAAGGAGAGGATAAAGAAGGAGAGGAGGGAGGCAGAGAGGAGGGAACATGAGAGGATCGAGGCAGAGAGAAAAGAAAATGAGAGGAGAGAAGAGGAGAGGAGAAAGAAGGAAAGGATAGAGAAGGAGAGGAAGGAGGAGGAGAGGAGGGAAAAGGAGAGGATAGAGGCAGAGAGAAAGGAAAATGAGAGGAGAGAGGCAAAAAAGAATGAGGAGGAACAACGAAAACTACAGAAACTTATAGAGGAGAAAAAAGAGGCAGACCAGAAAGAGGCAGAGAGGAAAGAGACAGAAAGGGAAGAAAGGGAGAGGAGAGAGGCAGAGAGGATAGAAAAAGAGAAGAAAGAGGAGGAGAGGAGAGAGAAGGAGAGGATAGAGGAGAAGAGAGAGGAGGAATGTAGAAAGCTACAGAAACGAAGAGAGGAGGAGAAGAAAGAGGCAGAGCGAAAAGAGGCAGAGAAGAAAGAGATGGAACAGAGAGAGAAGGAGAGGAGAGAGGAGGAGAGGAGAGAGGAGGAGAGGAAAGAAAAGGAGAGGAGAGAGGTAGAGAGAATACAAAAAGAGATGAAAGCAAAGGAGAGGAGCGAGGCCGAGAGGATAGAGCAGGAGAGGAAAGAAAAGGAGAGGAGAGAGAAGGAGAGGAGAAAGATACAGAAACTTAAAGAGGAGAAAGAGGCAGAGATGGAAAGGAAAGAGAAGGAGAAGAAAGAGGCAGAGAGGATAGAAAAAGAGAAGAAAGAGGAAGAGACGATAGAGAAGGAGAGGATGGAGAAGGAGAGAAGAGATGAGGAGAAGAAAGAGGAGGAACGGAGAAAGCTACAGAAATGTAAAGAGGATGACAAGAAAGAGATGGAACAAAAAGTGGCAGAGAGGAAAGAGAATGAGAGGAGAGAGGAGGAGAGGAGGGCGAGACAGAGGGAAGAGGAGATCATTGCTAGACAAATAGAGGAGAGAAAAGAGAAGAAAAAGAAAGAGGAAGAGAGGAGAAAGAGACAGAGAGAAGAAGAGCAAAAAGAGAAGGAACTGAGAGAACAACATAAATGGAGAGAGGAGAGGAAGGAGGAGAGGAGGGAGGAGGAAAGGCGAGAGGATGTGAGGAGGGAGCAACAACAACAACAAGATGTGAAGAAGAGAGAGGCAGAAATGAAAGAGGAGAACAGGATAGCGAGACAGAGAGAAGAAGAGAGGAAAGAGAAGGATAGGAGGGAAAGACTGAGAGAAGAGGAGAAGAATGAGGAGGAGAGAAAAGAGCTACAGCTACAGAGGGAGGAGAAACAGAAAGAGAAGCGAAGGGCTAGACAGAGAGAAGAGGAGAAGATGGATGCTCTCCAGTACTACTCTATCAGCAGTCCTGAGAACCAGGCCAGACCCAGGGATAGACCCCTCTTCTCACCCCAGCCCTCCCCCCACAGAGGGAACCCTGAGGACTGGGAGTCCCACGTTAGACCCCACCTCCATACCTCTCCTGCGCCCCCTTCTACACGTTCAAACACCTCCTCCCCTGCCCTGGGGGGTAAGCCCACCATGTTCAGAGTCAAAGACAACACCTTTAGAAGCTCCTCTCTCACCAAGTCAGTCAAACCACGCTTCCATAAGAGCTTTGGAGAAGAGTTCAGGGTTGGCTCCCCTCTCTGGAGCGGATCTGAGAGGGGAGACGAGGTACACGAGAGGACAAGAGAGAGAGGGCATGAAGCTCACAGAGAGTGCACTGGGACTCCCGAATACCACGAATCTGACATCTCATCACACCGGCAGACCCGTGTCCGAGACACTCAGCATGCGAATGACCACACCGCCCTCTCAGAACCTACCACCACCCAACCATACTCCCGCCCCTACTCAAGGAGGAGTGTGGTTTTGGACGACGATGACTCTCGTTCAATGATTAGCAACATGTCCGGGGATGCTGAGAGCTATGCCACCAGTGTTGCTGACATGTCCGAGAGGTCCTCAGGCCTGTACGACTCTGAGTTCACCAGCAGGGGGTGCTATAACAGGCCCGATTCAGCCTGTAGCTTCGCCAGTGACGTAGGACGGCCAATGGGGAAGCCCCCGGCAGTTCCCCCTAAAAGTGACAAGGCCCTACGGCGAGCCAAGAGGCTCACAACTCGCAGGATAAAGAAAGAGTCAAAGCCTGAGACCGAGGTCGAAGCGGACCCAGTCGAGAACCCCGTCCATGACATTGCTAGCGTTCCCTCCTCACCCTCGGAGCTAGGATCTTCCAAGCGCCCAGCTCGCGCCTCCGCCCATTTCTCCGCTCCCGTCTCCCTGCCCCTTGCCCCGACTTCCATCTCCAGTGTGCCTTTTGCTCCAACTGATTTGAGATCCTCCCATCGACCGTCCTTCTATGCCTCCTCAAATGCCAAAGCCCCCACCTCCCTTCCCCATGTCTCACCCCACCCCAGAGTCCCAGGGCAAGTGGGAAGTGTGTCCTCCACTCCCACATACCACCACATTGCTCACCCCAGACACCTTGTTTCACCCCTGGCCTCGCCCCTCACCTCCCCCCTGAATGTCCCTCAGTACCATGTGGACCCCAACTACACTTCCCCGTCTGGCCTCAGCCTTCCCCAGCCTTTCACCCAGAGTCTGACCCAAAAGAAGGTCCTACAGGACCCGGGGTCTGGTCAGTACTTTGTGGTGGACATGCCCGTCCAGGTGGAAACCAAGACCTTCTTTGACCTGGAGACGGGAAAGTACGTCCAGCTGAATGTCCGTCAACCAGGTCAGGGTGGCTCTCTGTCTCAGGCCCAACCCCAAAGTTATCCCCAATCTCTTCCCTCATACATTCAACCCCCAACATATCCACCATACACCCAGTCCCCAGCTTCTCCAGCTGGCCGGCCGTATGTGCTGTACCAGGGGTATCCCCAAAACTACCAGTCATTGCCGGTCTCCTCCCTGTCTACGCACAGGTCGCATTCTGGGATGTCGGTCTTAGAGACTCCCACCCAGGACTGCCAGAATCCAGATCCCAAAGAGGAGAGTCAGGGTTGGGCTGGGGATGGAGAGGGGCAGGGAGAGGCCTGGAGCAACCAGGGCTACGGAGGACAAGAGGTGGGAATGGCGAGGGAGACATATGGACAGAGCTACAACCAAGAGCAGACACCTTACATGGACACGGCTCACGACACACATGGCTGTCTGGATGAGGGCACTGTGTACGTCCGTGATGCTAACTCAGTCCCCCACCGCGACATCATCACTATGAGTGAGCTAGAGGACTTTGCTATGGATTCCGGTGACTGGTTATGATGCTGATTGAAAGCGCTTGTTTCGTTGAACCTATCTTGTCGGCGTGGCATTCATACGGCCCCAAATCCGGGTCATTAGTCGGGGCAGCGCAAGCACTGCAACTGCACTGGGATCCACAAAACATGGTAGATCTGCGGACTGGATTAATGCAGACAAGATCTTGCCTTCCGGGTGCAGAGTAATCTGTACACTACATTCTGGGCTGCCTAGATATTGACTGACAGGGTGCTGTATGCTGTTGCCCAATGTTTGGGCTACAATTGCTCTTACTATGCATTTTGAGAGGTTTACATTGTGAAGATGATATTGCACACATGTCTGCATTGTGAGCCCTTAACCACACTACCTGAATGTAGGGTCTAATGCAAATTATGGCTAGGGGGCCCAGGGAAACCTATTGCACAGGGGCCCATTATGATGTAGCATATTGATTTGGCATAATGGCGTAGCATTGCATCACATGGAAATGGACTGGAATTAACACAACTCTGGACTCTTTATAGAACAGAGATTAAATATATATAAGATACTAAAAAGGGTTTAATGATGTTACATGAAACAGAATGAACTGCTGTGTTTTTAAATATTTGAAGACATAGATGCAAAAACACTGATTTTTCAGAAGCTCTATATATTATTAAGAACATTAGTAACAAGGGTGTATATGTGACTTATTTAAAACCTTTGTTATTGATTGTTATTTTTTCATCTGAAAATCTCCCTCCTGTGAGATGTTATGTAAAGTTTGCTGTTAAATTGCAGATGTTCATATTTTTGTGAGTATGTTAGTATAAACTAGATGAAAGCTAAACTGTTTTGCAAGAAAATGTACCATTCCATTTTTGTTGGTGAAATGCTGTCTGGGTAAATTTTTTGGATAAATGTTTCACGGTAACCTATAACTTTTATTAATGAATATGAATACAATACAGTGGATATCTATATATATTATATTTGACATATTTGACATTTTCAGTGTTCCTGGCACTTTGGGGTGCAGTTTAACACATTTTTGAAACTCAAGTTCTCATTAGCTGTTACGTGTTACCTATGTAAACAAGAAATAGATTTGATTATTATTTATACCACAGTTTTATTTTGGTGTGCATGAAGTCAAACAATTCAGTGTCAGTTCTGCAACAATATCTCATTAGAATAGGGGTTAATTTAATGGATTATACACGTGGCCTTATTTTCACTCCTTCTGTGCTAGAAAGTGGTCCCCCACCGTCAGTCTTAAAGAGAAAATGTATTACCATTTCAGAATGGCCTTTGCAGTGGATGACTACGGTTGCTCTCACCTTAGTCATCCAGTTGGGTCGAACCCTGGACCGTTTTAGCCCATAGTCTGGTTAGTTTGGAGAGGTGAGAACGCTTCGAAATGAACCCCGGCGTGGCTTCAAGTGAGAATGCAATCCAACCCAAATATAGGAAGCGACCCAAAAATGCTCTGTATTGTGGGTTGAATTAACTATGTATTATGGGATTAGTAGCGCAATCCCTGACATGGTGCCAGCTAGCTACAGTACAATAAGTCACATACCACTGGATAGCTATCATAATGAGTGGCAGAGGACAGATATGGAGCAGCAGTGAAGTCAGATGCCAGCTGGATATATGGGCTGAAGAGAACATCTCTGAAATGTTGGAAAAAAGTTCGCAAAAACTCAGAGTTTAAATATTCAGTGATTTCAGAGAACAGTCGGATTAGTACTGTGTCAAATGAAACATTTTGACCACAGTACATGAAAATGTGCAATGCATTGCATCAAATTGACTGACACCTTGTCATTTACTTTTATCAATACTAATTATGATTGTATTGTATGTATTTCATGTGATTAAACAATGAAGTGTAATCGTTAAATTTGTAGAGTAAATATGTAGAGGTATGAACACATCTCCTGCAGTATTTATGTCCGACGGCAGTCCATCTCCTTTTGAAGTGTATAAGTACAATATCGACAACCCATAGCCTTAACAGGCATTCATACTCTGTTTTCTAGAAAGGTTGTTTGGTACAAATACCAAAGCAAGATCAATGCTAGTAGCACGCAGCCTACAATCAAATGTTGCTGAGGTTCCATTTATTCCTTCAGGGGGATTGCATTACTATTTTTGTGCCAAATATCTGGCCAATAAGTAAAGATATTTTTCCAACTACAGGGTTTATATTTACAAAATTACGTCCGCCCAAATTTGGGCATTGTGAAACCCTTTCAGACTGAATAAGAATAGAAACAAATCATGCAACTTTGCTTTAATTCAGTCTATGCAAACAGACTATTAGGTAACAAAACAACCTAAAATAAGTCATGAAAAAGTATATAAGCAAATTATGAAGCTCCAAATCCCTCAAAAATCATATCTTGGTTAATTTCCACTGTGCCATTAATAACTTTTTTATTTTCCAACAGCAAATTAATAATAATAATAATAATAATATAGCTTTATAGGACACAGGAATAAAAAATAAGACATCTATACAGACATTTTCCAGAATGAGATTCTGATACAAAGAGTTGGTTACAAAGAGTCCTCATTGGATGACTCTGTAATTAAATCATGAAAAGTGGTTCAGGGGAACAACTAAATTCACAGAAACAGGGGAAATAAGGCTGTGTTAAAATCCCCCATTAACCATTGTAATTATACAGTCAGTGTCACCTACGCCAAATGTTCTTTGCAAAGTGAACCCATAACATGGATTCATATATGCAAAGACATTATGTGGACATGAAATAAGCTGACTAGTTGAACTTTGCTGTTTGGTAGGTATGATTTTAAGGAAAAAACATTCACATTTCTTAAGTAAGAAATGTGTACAGGGTTTCCATCTTGCCGTGAATTATATTGTGTGAGATAGACTTCTGCAAATAAAAGCACAACTTGACTCTTCACTTTCAGAAGTACAATGTTAAGAAAAAAACATTAAAGACAAAGTTTAAACAAAGAATGTGTTGCTGGTCAGTTTTGTTAATGTTGGCAGATCTGCTTCTCTAGGCTGTTCAGGGACTCAGTAGCTAACTTTAATACCACCTAGTGGACATGATCAGTACATAACAATGATCCCTTTCATCTTCATCTATGGTCATTCATTGGAATGGATGTTCAAAGCCTCCATAATCACACTGTTTGTGACCTATTTCCATACTGCTCTCTTATTTGATCAGAACAATACTTTATTTTCTAACAATGCATTTTATAATGACATTGCCAACCTGATATCAACTTTAATGTAATGTGTCCTTGAACTTGTAAGAAAGTAGGAAGTCACTCAAATTGTCTTTATAAAGAAGTGTTTGTATTATGGGGAGATAAAGGGGTAAGCTTTTGATGCTCGGGACGCACGGTTTCAATTCATGAATTCGGACGATGCTAATAATTCCAAATCCAAGCATTATTCACAGAGGTGAATAATGGCTTGTTGTGAAAAATGACTCCACAAGCCTTCAAGAACAACTCAGGGTAAGCAAAATTTCACCCAAATCACCCATCTAGGTCGAACTATCCCTTTAAGTGAAAAACATCTCATATGTATTTAGTAAATCATGAAGTGTAGTAAATCATGTCTATTTGGAATAAGAAGATAATGTGCTAGATCACTGTTTCACATGTGACTGAGTCTAGTGTGTTCTTCATATGGTCCATATATTGCTTTTTAGTGCCACCTATCTTTGGTGGATGGCCACGGATGTTAGTTCAGCTGTGTGTGTGTGTGTGTGTGTGTGTGTGTGTGTGTGTGTGTGTGTGTGTGTGT
>JACXGI010005310.1:0-16979 GCA_016801175.1 Esox masquinongy | reverse complement strand
TCAGCCACAGACCACTCTGCACTTTACAAGCACCAAAGGACTGATCTGCATGAAACTTCATATGCCACATCTAAGGAAAAATGGTTGCTCAAAACAATATTTTTCAGATTTTCAAAGAGCAACCATTGTCCATAAATGTGGTTGGGGTCTGGCAAATAAATGTATATAATTCAGCCAAAGACATTTGTATTTTTACAAAATTCGAATAACATTTGTGAAACCATTCATTTCAACCCCACGGTTGTATTATAACATATTTACCCTCTTGTTCTCCCTTACCCAACTGATTCATGCCCAAAATATACAGACGTTTCATCTCAAAACCTCCCAAAGTATTCAGGTATATTTAGCAATCAGCACAGTCAAATGTTTAGAACCTAGACATTAATTTGTAGCTTAGCACAACCAAAGAGTAACTTATTTATCTAACTCATAGGTATGAAATTTGGCATACATGCTCAGGGAAATGAGTCTCGCTAACCCGTGCAAAATCCCTGGCACAACAATTTTGAGAACTTGTTGAATCCAGCAAACAAATACAAAATGATACTGACTGGCCAGGGGGCGGCATGTCACTCGAGGAGAAAGACATGTTTACTGTTGCCTTGTTTCTTTTTCATGGACCTTTTATTTCGGTTAAATGGTTTTAGAAAGGGAATCCCGGCCAAGACGGACATGATGTTGCCTCCATGAGCCAACTCTTGGTCTGATATGAGGAGTCTTGTCCAGAGCAGAGAAATCATCCCAGTCCTCTCCATGCTGAGTCAGATACCTCTTTGTGGCTGTGTTGCCTTCAGGAGCCTGTGGTTACAGCTGGCAGACGTCTGACAGGCAAAAGCATTACTCTCTGCTGAGTTAAAATATGCTATGCTGGTATTACCTCCATCAGAGATGAGTCTAACCCATTCTAATTGATTGGGTTATTGATTGTCTCTAAAGCAGGAATTAAAAGCAGCAATGATGACAGTGGAATTTCAGACATTCTCTGCTCTGACCTGAAATATGTTTGCACCGTTTTCTCTCTGTCACTGTGTAGAGCTGTGTTTACCGCTTAAGAACAGATCTAGAATCAGTTGTAATATTGCCCTCCAAACACGTAAACGTTGGAGGAAGAATATAAAACGGACCTTAGTGTCCAGGGTCAACTTGCATCTTGTTGGTTTTCAGTGTGATGTCCCGGGTATATCTAGTTCTCCCTCTCATTCTCTCCCTCCCTCTGGCACTCCCACTCTCTTTTTCTTTCTGCAGGCCAGCATTATGTTTTCATTACTGCAACAATAGAAGCCCATTTACATTGCTGTGTAGAACAGAGTACACGGTCCGTCCTCCATATTCAGTTTGTCAGTTTGTGTTTCTGGCTGCCCTCCAGTTAATTTAATATAACAATGCTCCAGGAAAAAAAACTGCTGGATTTATTTTAGGTGACAGAGTATTATCACAGAAGCCACATGCACATCGCGGATGTCAACAGCAACTTGACTTGTTTATGGGATATTAAAGCAGTGAGTTATTGGTTCTATACAGAATTTAGGATGATCGGAAACCATTATAACACCCAAAGCTTTTGTTTTTGTTAATGCTTCAATTCCATAACTACTGGATTCAATTTGAAGAGATTTAAATGTGTTGTCTGAATCTTTTGTGCAAGTTTTAGTCTGTATGTCAATGTCAGCCACATTATATAATAAATGTTTTGGAAAGCAGCATGCATTTGTTATAATAAGTATTGTTATAATATGTACAGACAATATAAGCATTGTTGTAATACGGTAACTTTACACAATATTATCATTAGCTGCCATGCCGTTGCCTTTTTTAAACTCATGTATTTATGTATTACAATTGTAGGAGATGATTAATCAATCAATCCGTGATTGGGGTTGATTGGATAATACATATTCAGAACTAGATGTGCTGAAATTATGGCAGTAATGCAAAAAATACAAATGATTAGTTAAACTTGCCTTTCTTAACTGTGTAAATCTTCCCAACATTTCAATGTGATTGGCATTAGATCAGTTGACAGAAAACTCAATCATTAACTACTGGTCAAAGTTTTAGATAATGCATGACATACATATTTGTTTTCATAGGTGTTTTTCCTGGTCTTGTAAAAATGGTTGTTTGAGAACATCCCTGGCTGCAGCAGAAGTAAAACCTTCACGTGTCATGTTGGCTCACTGATACAAACACAAACATCGTTTAATTCAATGACTCAAAGATTCAATGAAATCTTCACTTTATTGATATATACATATGAACTATGCATAGCATGCAGAACATTTCCGTGTGAACACAAGATAGAGGGAATGAAAAGAGAGTGAAAGATTTAGTGGAAGAGAAAGGGAGATGGCTAGAAAACGAGAGAAAGAGAGAGAGTGCACCAGCCAGGACTTCTGACATTATCTCCTTCCAAGTCACCAGGGTGTCTCTCTCATCATTAATTATTAACCCAGTACTTCGTGGTAATACATAATTCATCATCAATTATTCATGCTAATGTGTGTGTAGTTTACTTAATTGTGTTATTGACTATCAAAAGTAATTTCCTGAAAATCCTCAAGGACGCAAATTGAATCAGCCTAAGTCGCAGTCTCTGTGTGCTCTCTCTTGCTGCGGTTAAGTATTCTCAATTTGATCGACTGATGTCTTATTTATCAGCCTATCTGAGTGAAGACAACATTCAAATTAGCTCTAAAAAGAGAAATAAATATATCAACAATAACTGATTAACCATGAAGGAGCCTCTGGGTGTAAAAAATAAGAAAATAGACATATTGTTTTGTAATGTATATAAATGTTGGCATTAATAATTAGCATGTATCATGTTTAATGGGGTATTATAACTTGCCAATGCATTTAATGAGAGAGAGAGAGGCAAAGAGAGAGGAAGAGAGAGACAGAAAAAAGAGAAAATGGAGAAGAAATAGAGGGAAGAGGGAGATAGAGGATGCCATGAGTGGCATTCCTAAAAGTAAATAAATAATAAGAACAATGATTGCTCTTCTCTCTTCTCTCCAGCTTTAAGGGAAGCTGATGAATAATGAATTGGAGCAGATGGCCGTAGTGGTAGGCAACAGGAGAGACTACATCTTTAATTGTTTTAGAGAACATGTCACAACAGGACTAAAGTGTTTCCGAGGTCGGCAAATGCTAGTGACAGACTTTCCAACAGACTGACAGCTATTAGCAACAGTCGTGATATCAACACCACTTGTGTCATAATATCTGTTACCCTGTTAGCGCAGCCAAGGGACCTAGGAGGAACATCAGATTCACCGCCAACTGTGGCACTTTAACATCGATGTGAAAACAGATATGTTGATTCACGGGCACTGTCCCATGTCAGTAAAACAATACAGATAAATAAAACAGTAGCTGGATTCTCTCCGGCTGCTGGCCTAGAAGCCGTAGAATTGTCAATATGTCAAATGTTGTGTTCTACATGTGTTACGAAGAGAAGAAACACGTTATGGTACACTGCCTGTTGACTTTCTGTAACACGTTCCAATACACAAGGGAGCGTGTTGCCAAGAAGGGCGAGAAGGAGAAATGCCTTGGATTCACATTATAAGCCAGGGGGGAAGCCTTATACACCCGCACGCCCACACACTCACAGTTTATTCAGAGTCCATGTAGAGTCTGTGAGAAATGACACAGAGCCAAAAGCGTACAAATAGTAGTGTGCTTATAAGGGGTCCGCAACGACCTCACGATATTCAGCAATAATCACCCACAATAAATAAATCACAATCAAATAAATATCTCGAGAGTTGAATCCATAGAGTATGATATCTGGGTAACCTCTCGTCTCCCTGCTCAAGTAGGAATAGGCCTAAGTCCATGGTTGTGCTTTAGGGGGCGTAGGTAGAGAGGGATAGAGCTCTGAAGTCCCAGGCTGTATGTCCATCCTCAGTGTCCATATGTCTGTCTCCTCTGAGCAGCTACACACAATCACTTCTTCTCCAGTGATTCCTTAGAGCAGAGTGGGTGTTTGTCAGACCCGCTAACCTGAGTCGGGGTCTTGGAGCATGGGCTGGGGGTAGACCGACCCCCTGGTCCTCTCCCCGTGGCTCCAGAGGCAGCCGTCATTGATCCGGATACGACTCCCAGGCCAGGGCCCATCCCAGGCCTTGCCAACCCAGCTGCTGACGCCCCTGCCCCTGAAAGGCCTCCTACTCCGACCCCATGCACGTTGCCAGACCCGAGCAGGTTGGCGGACTGCAGAACGGCCTCTGAGTGCTCCCGGGCCTTCATCCGCAGGGCAGCCACGCTGGCTGTACGGTTGCCCTGACAACCGTAGGGGGGCAAGAAGGACAGGCCCATGGGATCGGGAACACAGCAAGAGCACAGGCCACCTCCTGGTAAGACAAACACACGCATACAGAAAAACACAGGTCAAGGTCAAAAATTGTTGTAGGAGAATAGCACAGAGCAGGTGTAACACCTTCAGACAAATACAGACTCTTTTACAAATGTATTTTCCAAACCGTGAAACACAATATTTTACATACAGCAGGTTTAAAAAGGGACGTAAAAAAACAATCATGATTGTGTTATTATTGAGCTGGTTATTTGTGTTAACTGATAGCTGTGTGACTTACCCTTCATTGTAGCAACGTGTGACAGAGCCTGAGCATAGGTGGCAGAGTTCAGCAGGGACCCTGGGAGACAGGAGGGGAAGAATGGACTTCCAGGACCCACTGCTCTATTTATACTGGGGCAACAGAGGAGGAAGGCCCGTTTAAAATGACTAAGAAAGGAGAGGTTCTGATTTTCCTACTGAAGAAAATGAAGAGGAGAAAGGAGGCAAAGACGGGAGAAGATGAAAGAGGAGGGGAGAGGAGAAGAGCAGGGGAGAGAACTGGCCAAATGAGAGAGTAGGAGAGAGAAGTGATGCAAAGAGTGAGTAGGAAAGGAAAGAGGAGGGACAGAGGAAAGCACAGAGGAAGAAAAGAGGTGGAAAGAGAAGTAAGGAGATAAAAGGGGAACGGGAGAAGAAGGAGGGAGGAGGAGCAGGGACTGAAGCAGGTGGAGGAGAGTAGCAAAGAGTATAAACATTTTATGGTGACCTAAACAAATGAAAAAGACCCAATGTAAACCATGAGTAAATAGTGGTGATGGGAGATTTCAGCACCATGGACACCTCACACACAGTTGCATTCTGATAGAAAAATATTATTTAAAATCAACATGCCTCTCCAACATATAGAATTTCCATCCACTCTATTGATTCAATATCCATCAGCAACATTTGCGAATGTTTTGCAGCAGAACATGGCCCTGTGAACTTAAGTTTGTCATCGCGTAACAATGGACAGTGGCTGTGAGGTTGCAGCCAACTTGAAGAGTGACATTTCAGCAACATGGTTGTGGACAGCGTTTACATCACTGACCGCTGGGAAACCATGTGTAAGGTGAGTAAAATCTTAAAGGTCCCACTTTGCCACTTATCCCATTTTGCCAATGCAAACCCTGCTATAAAAGGTCATAATCTTCCAATTCTACAGGCATCCATGTCCTCAGGAATCTGTTTGCACCTATAGCTGTCCTCTTCCACTCACCTCTGCTGCATTTCCAGAGGCTCCTTCTGTTTCCTGCTTTGGTCCACTGGAGACTGGGAGTTCAGAGTCCTGGACGGAGGAGTGCCTCCCTCATTAATCTGCTCTTTTCCACCATCGGCTTCTGGGCCCCCTCTCTCAGTTTTCCTCCACTTGGCCCTGCGATTCTGGAACCACACCTAAACAGGAGAGAGGAGTCAATGGTGTTCTATGAACTCTCCCTCATGCAATTTAAAATAGTCCAGTAAATGGCAGGTTAGGTAAGTTGATATGCAGCACTTCATATTGTTCAGGCTCATTGAGATACAGATCAATTTTTTAAGAGAGACCATCCTTCTGAACGTATGAAGCAGAAGATATCCCCATTTGGACAGAAAACTGACAGATTTCATAAATCATGTCTCAGGGCCAAAATACAGACTGTTGTGCCTTATTATTCAATTTATCAAATTAACTTTCAGTTTTTGGTTCATGATAATATAAAGATTAAGATGTTGCTGTATGTGTGCTTATGTTTGTTTGGTGTGTGTGTGTGTGTGTCTGTGTGTGTGTGTGTGTGTGGAACTAAGCTCTCTCTCTGCCTGAGCGCCTTTGCATTGTGACTTCTCTCAAAACTTCACCCACCCATAGTCTTCAGCCGGCCACATACTGCCAACTTCTATATCCTAATTGAATGAAGGTCATTGCCTATAACAATATTTAATTGAGCAATTTTTCATTATCATATTTTAATGACTTCCCGCTGACAGTCGGGTGTGCCTGAGAGAGAGAGCTATGATGAAGTCGTTTATTCCCCTATTTAGTGATTGTTTGACAACATCAGATTCGATTAAGACTGCGCTCGCGCACGCATTAATCATGATGTGTGTGTGAATGGAATGGGGGCGGGGGGGGTGCGAATCAGAACGACTTCGTGCGGACCGCACGGTGGACAGAAGAGGCACCATTGTGCGACAAGCGGAGGTGCAATGATGTCAACAGCCAAACAAAACGAATCGCATTCAGGCGATGTCAAAGAAAAGGACAACAGTTTAGTTTAGTGACAGGACAACAATATGGCGGCCTGTAGTGATTGTGAGGCCGGCTATCTCACCCCTGCACCTTACAGCTAAAGAGTCGTGATCCCGTCCCTCTGAATGGCCGGTAATTGCTACATTAATCTCCATTTGGCGCCTGCTTTAAGGAGGGGGGGAACCCATTGACACCACACAATAAAGACAGGGCAACAACACTACAACAGAAAGGACATTTATTTTCTAATAATAATGTAAGTTTAATATCCCTGCATGCTGCGGCCGATTCATGTTCAGATTTAATAATAGGAATGCTATAATCGGATTAGAACGGAATAATTTGTTTACAATCCCTAATTTACAGCTCGGGATTCCATTATCCCGCGCGCCGTCGGCTTTAAGCGATAGTAAGATGACCCAGGGGAAGCAAAGCCTAACTATTATATTTCCTACAATTAGATCTGCGCTCACAACAAAACCCAAAAGCAAATCTGGAATGCAGGAAATTACATACAGGACATACTGAATTCAATTACAGCTGGCCAAGTTTATAACCACGCATAGGCTATGTGGAGGGCAGGGGCTGAATATAAATTGCCAATTTTAAAAAATAATGTTTAAAGGTGTGTGTGTGTGTGTGTGTGTGTGTGTGTGTGTGAACACGTGCGTCCTTAGTGCTCTTTTAAAAAGTGTGTAGCCTATCTAGGCTACTGCCCTCTTTAAAAGCATCCCTTATGCTTTTTCCTTTTAGGTAGCCTACTGCAGAAATAGCCACGTATATATGATGTATTTTTGTACCTTTGAGACGTGGACAAATTAGTGAAGAACATTATCGCTGGTTAATTATGAATGACCGATTAATCAACCTAATCTAATATTCACCATTATGTTGGTGTTATTAAAGCGCATCGGGAGAATGACAGAGTGCCTTCATTTACCCTCTCTGGTCAAACGTGCTCAGAACCCTTTATGGGTCTTCCATAGCTCTCTTCCGGTGTGTGTGTGTGTGTGTGTGTGTGTGTGTGTGTGTGCGTGTGTGTGTGTGTGTTCACCTGGACACGCGCCTCGGTCAGGTTGATCTTCATGGCCAGTTCCTCGCGCGTGAACACATCCGGGTAGTGTGTCTGCGCAAAGACGGCCTCCAAAGCTTCCAACTGAATAGGGAAAATAGGTAATTTTAAAAGTTATGCAAGTCTATAATTCGTTATTCGTAACACTATTCTTGTAAACTATCTTTTTTTAACAAAACCTTTAAAATGTCTGTTTTGGTAAATCCAGTGTAGCCTACTTTCAGTTGCGAAATTTGAATAGCCTGTAGACCACAAGATTATAGCCCATTAACTTGGAAAAGGGCAGTTAATAAGGACGTGATAGCTGTTATTATGTTGGAAATAAGACGCTTTATCATAGTCCTAATCGTCATCTACATGGAATTATTAGCATTAATGTGTATATCCTATCAAGCCTAACGTGATTTTGTTCACACGGGATTAAATTCGTTATAATAAATGTACAGAGTCTTGCTGAACAGTCCAGAGTATTTTAATGAATTGCTACCTGTTGTAGAGTAAATGTTGTTCGATTTCTTCGCTGTTTTCTCCGCAGAAAGCCTTCATCAAAATCACCTGCTGACGCATGGTTAGCAAACCCGTTGGTGTTCACTGGAAACAAAATAACAATCATATAAATGTTTCAATACAAAAGCTTGTTGGTATAAATAAATAAAACACATTTTCGTTGGTTTTCACTGAAAACCAAATATATTAGACTTTGCCACATATTTTTTTTATAACAAAAACAATTAAAGTAATCGAACTAAATAGCCTATTAAGGGATCAAGAAGGAGTTTATTTTTAGGACTTGAGTAAACAGGATGGCCCATTGATACGCACTGTAATCTATCGTATTCATGTTATTAGAGCTATGAAACATTGATGTCAGGGTCTGAGTGGCATGGCATCTGTGACCGCAGACGGGACAACACGCCCGCCTCAGCCCAGGGGCTAACACGTGCGCGCGCGCACACACACGGACCGACACACGCACTTCTAGGGTTGGGTGCATGTAACATGCCAACGTTTAATATGTAACCTTTTAGAATAAACGTTTTTATTAAAAAATCAAAATACGTTGAAACTACCATCCTATGTATTAGGGACTTAAAAGTCAACGAATAATAGGAATGACCCAAATATGGTAATTACTGTTAATAAAAATTTCAAAATTAGGATTATGGACCTTGCGGAACATAACTATATTTAACAGCTATCCAGAGAACAGTTTTTCTGGTATTTTACATCAAATCACAAACACAAACTTTTAGGCCTACTGGAACAAAATAAACTACAAATTTGTTATTCACATGTTCACTCTTCTCACCGTCTATTCATGGGTTGGATTAATTGACACGGGATTTTTGAACTCTTTTGCAAGGTTATAGTCTGTTGTAGCCTTCATTTACTTTTCCAAATAAAACAACTGTTAATACATTCAAGCCTATTTAGAGTCAGTAGCTACCAATATCTGTAACATAAGATGGTCTACTTACGTGTATTTGTACGACAGCATTCACCATCTAGCTGAGGGGGACAGTGGAAGTAAAACATTACGTTTTTCTGGGTGGCTTCGGTTACCTATGGATATATCACCGAGAAATCAGAAAATGAACCAAGTATTTTCAGTCGCAGATCAGAGAATACCGAGTAAAGATGGGCCCAATGTCTGCATGAACATTTTACTGTGGTGAATAGGGCCAAAATACATCCTGGGAAGGCCACAGTAAATTAGCCTAATTATTAAAGTGTTTGGGTTGATATTACAAATGACAAAATATAGCACCATTTGTATTTTCTCTTTTTCACAAACACACACACACACACACACAAACACACACACACACACACACACACACACACACACACATGCGCAAACATAAAAATAGGCTATACAACGCTGTAATAAAACATGACATAGCATGCAATGTGTTCACTCCAAATTCATTGGAGGACAATATTTGTTAATGACAGTCAATAGGACAGTGCAACGGTCATTAATTGTTTTAAAGACACAAATCAGATATAATTCGCATGCCTCATGAAAAATTGTTAATACTATAGTCAAGGATATATAAAATATGGGACCTAACAGTATTTTTTTCTAATTTGAACCAAATCCCCTCTGTTATCCTGCTGTTGTCATACCTGCTGAGTAGTCTGTTTTCTAGCGCTGGTCCAGAGCGTAAGGAGAGGATGCTGAGAGTGCGCTAGGAGTTTCCTGTTTGTCAGAAGATCCGGCAATTGCACTTCCACTGTCACTCGTCCTCTTTCTCAGTCGCTCGCTTACTCTCTCTTACTCTCTGTCTGTCCCGCTATCAATCTCTCCAACCTCTATCTGTTAGTACACTCTTTCGCCCACACCATGCTCCTCAGAGTTCTTCCTCTTCTTCCGCCCCTCTGTCTCGCTCCCTCTCTCTCTGGGAGTGTCCAGATGTCTACAGCGTGTTGAGGCTTTCAGCTAGTGCTGCCTTTAGAATCTCACGCCTAATTGGTTCTAATCCGATTACCGCGGCTTTGTCTTCTCGCTGTGAGTGGGACCGTCACGGTGTGTGTGCTTGTGTATTGGGCAACTCTCCCAGGTATCGGAGAATTCAAAATGTTTCCCCAGCAGATTATTCTGCTGTTACACCAGCGGTTATTCCCTCACCATAAACACACATACACACAACCGGTGCTCTTTTTTATTTAGTTGCTCCTATATTAAAAATCGAAGATGACTTCTGTTGGGTTTGAGATTGACTGCCGGGCGGTTAATTGCTCGTTATGTGGGTTACCGGGTCCACTTTACAACGGGCTGCGCATATCATAACATTTCCAACGGCCAAAATTTTGATTTTCTTCACAGCAAGGGGTCCCACGATTTATATCGCTTCTGTGGATTAACGATATGCACGGGACCCTTTCAATTAGTTTTAAAGCGCATCTGGGACATAACAGCGCAGACACCGGCGTCTCCACGGAAAGGCAAAATGAGGCTCGAAACTGCAGCTGAAATTTGGAAGAGGAGAGTGGGATTGGATCAACGCACATAAGGTGCAGAGAAACCAGTCTAATGGCGGGTAATTGGGTTTGTAATATCATTACAGTCCGGTAATGGCCAGTTAAGGCCCGTGCGCTATTAAGACCTTCCCCTGTGCGCAGCGTTTATGATATTAAAGGGGGAATATAATGATATTTTGGTTATTAAATGCGTGTAATTAATTTATGCACCACTGAAAATAAAGTTGTTATTACGAGCTCAGCGAGAGGTAAAAAGAAAATTGAAATATAATAACTGTTGATAAGTTTTATTCCAATATTTGCTCTATCATTGTTAGACTGACAGTAGTGTATTGCATACCTAAAAGGTTTTATATATAACCTGTGTGTAGCTTAAGTAACGTCACTTTCATGTGAAGTCTTTCAGTGTAAATCTACAGCTGTCACTCGCAGAGGATTGAGATTAAACATGACGACCGGGTTGCCATTTCCGAGTTCGTTTGTTTCGACGGATGACAAAAAGATTCTACTCCGACTGTTAACTTAATACTTGCTGACAACCCACAAGCTTAGACCCCTTTACGGTTAGACATTTCCGCACCACTGCCAGAATAGGACTATCTCTCTCTCAAATCGATGCGTTCAGTAGATGACACAGCCACAAATCGAACCCGGATATCGTGCAAACAAAAAAAAATCTTAATTCAAGGTTAAATATCAGGGTTGCAGTGAAGTGGTTATAAAAGGATTAACAAAAAATAGCCAAAGTTGCAGTCAGGACAAACCAATATTTCCCACATGTATGCGTACAGGAGATCTGTGTAATGTTTCTACCGTCAATGGTCAAATTTACTGTTCATATTAACTAATATGGGTTTATAGTAGTTATGGAAAATTGCTGCTCAGGGCTTTTAAGAGGCAGGTGCTATTTAAGAGAGCTCCGAGTGTTGTAGCAAGATAGGGTGATATAAAAGAAAAGCTATTTTGGAATATACCATTAAAGTTAAATAAGAAATAAAAAATAGTTTCCATGCAATTATTTACAAAATTCTACCAAACATACAGAAAAATACAATATGGATACTTGAAATTTCATGAAAGATTTATTCCAACATTATGAAATACACATTTATGTTGTTGTGTGTATAAAATGTTATCATCTACATATTTCCAGCTGCGCCAACAGGCATACAGGTAGGTCAAAAAACAGCGTTTCGTTGAGAATTGGACAGTTCCAATAGCAGCAGATATATACACTTTAGAACATTGCTAAATCCAACTTCAATGTGGCAAGTGTTTAAAATTCCATTCTTAATACATATTCTATTTTGCCCTGCAGAGTAAATCTCTGTTACAACTTCATTACAAAATGTCTCATTCAAGTAGATCCCAGGTACAGTATACATAAACCCCCCATCCCTGGCTCAGATACACCACTAGCTCAGGACCCTTGTCATCTGTAGTCAGGTTTAAGTCTCCATGTTCCCTCCTGTCCCTCAACCCTATGGAAGTGACAGATGCTCCTCAGCAGCTCTCTGAAGATCGGGGTCTGACTCTGGCTCAGCCTGGGGGTGAAGTACTCCAAAACCTCTTTGGTTGTGGCCTGTCCGTCCACTGCCCCCTGGAACGCCACAAAGTTCCTCAGCTCCACCAGGAGCTCGTCATGTTCTGTAGCCGGGGCGGGGGGGCCAGAGGGAGCCAGTGCAACCCCCTCCTCCTCCTCCTCCTCTACATCCCCTCTCTGGGAGACACTGAGGTGGTTCCTAGCTTTCATGCTAGCCAGCAGGGCAGAGGAGGAGAGGGGCGCTGTTGTGGAGGACACATCATGGCCCTCTGGTGCCTCAACTCCTTCTCCACTGAAGTGCCCCCCCAGAATGACTTTTCTTGCAGCAGTTTTCTTGATGATGGCAGCATCCTGTACAAGAGGGAACAGAAATACCGGGTTGAGTACACAGAACAGCACAACAGATTCAGCAGGGTGGTATTCTTCAGGCAATAAGCTGAGGAGAGTGGAAGAGACTACGTGGACTCGTACAATCAGATACACTATTCTTTGTTCATAGTCAAAGGCATTTTCGAAACATCTCCAATGGTGTGACCGAAGACACTTTCAGTCAGCAGACCTCTTCTCTGGTGAATTGTGCAGTTACCTTGCATTTGACCGGAGCTGGGGTAGCTGCCAGGAGTGGAGCAGACAGCAAGGGATTCTTCTTCTGACCAAACCTCTTCCTGCAGACACGTTAAGCACACAATACTTTTTAATCCTTCTGCTACATGGCAACACACACAGTTACAGCCTGCGCGTGGGGCAGGAGATTCCTTCGACCAGTCATCTTATCCCCATCGTGAGAGACGGCCCTACATTTAACTTGAAAGGAACAGTGCATTTTCTATATTGTTTTGGAGGGGGTTGTACAATTCAAGTGTTCAGCTATAGTGAGGCAATTGTGGAAAACTTTGAAGCTGTTAAGGGTGAGCGCGGTTGAAAAAACAACCATCACTGGTTTGTGTTAGCCGCTGCTTATGTGTGATAGCCTGTGCGTGTGGATGTGTGTGTACCTGGCTGGAGGTGGTGCAGGTCTGTTGTAGGGCAGTCTGCACTGCTGTCTGGAGACCTTCAGAGCTCTCAGAGCTTCTTTAGCCACTCTGTTAGCTTCAGCTTCCACCAGGACAAAGTCTGGGTTAGAGGCTTCCATAATAGAGTCATGCTGCATCACACTGTGAATACCTTGACAGGAGGGAAAAATAAAGAAATATTAAAGGTGCACTGCAGCTTCAGATTCCCCTCTAAACGTGGGACAAATCACTTAAGTTTGTGGTAAAAAAAAAAATCAATGTTTCAGCAGAACCGACTCCATAATTTTAAAGTGAAAGATAAAATATAGAAAATATTTAGTTACTGAATAATTACTACCCCATGCCCATTAGGATAGCGGCCATACATTCATTAAGAAGTTGTGGTGAAAATGTCTATGAACAATAGATCGAAATTAAAAGACAAGTTATTTACTGTATATAGCCCTTTCAAAATGGACAGGAAAAACACACCCTTTAAACCCTCTGTATTTTCATCTATGGTGATGGCAGCCTCATGCTATTGGCATGCTTTTTACCGGGAAGAAATGAGTGGTTTGTAAGGATAAAACACATGTTAATATGTAATAAAAACATTTGGCTGCCGAAGGTACTTCACCAAGTGGTGTAAAGACATGCAATAAACACATTATATATACAGTATATATTATTTAGTTGTCTTTAACATTCATTCTGAAAAGATGACAGTTGAGCAGAAAAAAAATAGATTTTTTTTATTGATACATTCTTCAGACATGTATGCTTCATTGACAGATAGGAAAACGATAGAGGAGAATAGCAGCAGTACATGAACACCAGAGGCAGTGGCTCATAGCGCTAGACCAACTTAGGCCACTTATATGAACATTTAGGCGTTCACGATCCACCATAAACATAAACCCACCTGACTTCTTGAAGAGTTTGGCCAGCACATAATCATCGTTCTGCCTCTGGTCCGGCTTCTCTGGCTGCTCCTCGCTCTCCTGCTCTCCCTTGTAGCTCCTCTTTTTCACCAGGTATGAGATGCGGTGGCCTTCGACCTTGGCCACTTTCTGTTTCCTGTGCTTGGTTTTAGGTCCTTCTGTTGAGTCACAGTGCTTCCTCTTCTCCCTGTGTTTGTGGGGACTATGAGCATCTTTGTGCATGTGTGGACTGTGTTTGTCTTTGTGCTTCTGTTTGCTGGGGCATGGTGTTTTCAAGTGGAAGTGTTTATGCGAGTTGGGGCTGGTCAAGTGTAAGTCAGCGTGTTTCTGAGATAGATTTGAGTTTTGGTCTGGGTCTGTCAGTATGTGAGCATCAGTTCTGTCCCCGCTGGAGGGCTCTGTGTCAGCGTCTGTATGGGACTGGCCAATAGGGATATCCGGTCCCTCTTTTGCCTCACCCTGGTTGGCTTCCTGGCTGTCTATCAGCCTGTTGGTCTTATCGAGAGAGATGTTACTGTGAACCGGGGTTGTCCTGTCTCCGGGGCGGGGCGACGGGGAAGGGATGGCTCCACCTTCAGTGGAGATTACATCGTGATTGGTTGCAGAGTGTCTGTGGGTGTGGTTAGACCTTGGCCTGACTGGCTTCTTAGGAGCTTGGACATCAGAACCCGTACCTACACAGCAGAGAAAATAAAAGTCAGACACACAAAACCAAGAGGAACAGACAGAACAGACAGATGCGGCATGTGTTTGAGTACCTGCAAATATAGCACTAGTCTCTGTGCCCTGGGTCCCATCAGGGTTAGTTAAGGTAAACAGCTCATAGATGTCGTTAGACTTGAAAAAACGTCGCTGTTTGGGGTCCTTCAGGACACGGTTGGTAAGGAACTGTTTGAAGATTTGCCTGAAAGAAAAAAAATAGCAGAGAGAAACAAGCCTTTATTAATGTTCAGCTCATCATAGAAGGGTGAAGATATATTAACAAGCGTCCAGGCACTGTGCAAGTGCTACTCCTATTCATTTTCAATGAGCGAAAAGCATCAAGAAGCGTTTGGGGCATCCAGACGCTGTGCTGTGCACTTCTGGCGTGGGAGGCAGTGAACATTTTTGAGAAATGTCATCATTAGGCAAATGTCCCCCGTGTTGTGAAACCAACGTTGAATCTTAAATCGACATCTAGCTTGGGAATAAATGACATCGGAGGGCACTCCAATCAAGTGAGTAGGGCCACAAGGATCATATGGGATTTAAGGGAGCAAACTTTAGTCCCATTAATCAAAGTTATTTTGTCGCGTTAGTGTTTGGGAAAATAAATACATGGAAAAGGTCAAACTGAATGACACCAACAGATCCCGTGGTCTAGTGGTAAAAATTCACACTTTCATGTGGGAAGGCACAAACTTTATCTGCACCAAAGACCCCAGTTCAATTCCCCTCTCCAAATGTCTCTCAGCTGTCTTTATCCTCTCTGTTCTTTTAGCTGTCGCATAGCTGTATGTATCCACCGTGCCATTCGATAACTGCCAAAATATGCCCAAAAATATATAAGACAATAATTGTATGACGTGACCCTTTTGGACATGGACATGAAAAAATGCTGCTTGTGAAATGGTGGCAGATATCATTAGTGTCCCTGGTGGGTTCTATTAAATAACATTAACTCTATTGTCTAATATCTCTGTCAATATGTGATTATTTATGGAAATGTAGTTAATGTCAATTAACTCAATGTCAATAGTGAAATACTCTCCATCCAAAATATATTTCCAGGCACTCATAACATCTTTGTTAAATGCATATTGACATTGTTCTAGCAGAACAAAATACCCAATATTAAGGAGAGTTATGTAGATTTTTCCCTAGTTTTGTATAGGTCATCAAAAGTGAACACAGGAAAATGTCCGCAGCAGGGACTTGTCGCACAGCAGGCCGAGAGTGCAATGTCAGGTTCTTGGGCTTCTTGGAACATCCCTAAGAACAGTAGCAATACTGTGAATCGCTTTACATGAAAGTACGCCAATTGACCTTTTCTGACCTAAGCTAACATCTATGCAAAATTCTGAACTTCTACACCTTGACAACATTTAGGGAAGTGAGAGCTGTAACCTGAGTGAACGGGCGGTGCTGTAATTAACGGTTCCATTCCAATGCTTCTTACCTGTGTTAAATCTTACCTGTGGTAAATCTTCTCCTCGATGGTGCCAGCGGTCAGAAGTCTGTACACGGTCACCTGCTGTTTTTGACCGATCCTCCACGCACGCTCCCGAGCCTGGACGACAACAGAAGAGGCACAGGTATGTGTGTGAGAGACATTCCCTTGACTCAACGACCCCAGGAGAGGAGTGCTTTACTCTGGTGTATGTGTGTACCTGTGTGTCAGTGCTAGGGTTCCAGTCAGGGTCATAGATGATGACCCTGTCGGCTCCGGTCAGGTTGACCCCTAACCCCCCCACTCGGGTGGTCAACAAGAAGACGAAGATAGACCTGTCCTGGAGAGGAGGAATATGTGATATACCGTAGCGGGTGTTAAGACATTCACATTTCTTACACTATTTTAACATCAATCTATTGTCAATTCCACATCCAGAAAATATCTGAGCCAGTTCGATTTGGTTCAAGTCAGCCAGCTAGCGTGTAAATGGTGTGGTTTACGGCCAATTCATGATCAAAGCCAACGGAGCAAATTCAGCATAGCGCAAGTAGCTAAGTAGTACAAAGTAGTGTGGAAGCATAGAAACACATATGTGCCAGATGCAAACAACTGTGAGACCTGGAAGTTAAATATTTTCACTACAGTCAAAGAACACAAAGGAAACAAGGGACACTACAATGGAACCCACGCTGTACCCCCTCTAGTGGATGTATACTAACAGA
>JACXGI010005309.1:0-38421 GCA_016801175.1 Esox masquinongy | reverse complement strand
TTATCTTACGTTATCTTTACGAGTTAAAAAAAATGTAAAAGGTCAGGCACATTCACCACCCGTGTGAAGTTCCTCAGCACTTACTTTACATAATAAAGGAAAACCTTTTCCGGGTGGTTAAGTAAGAACTGCAGAAGGAAATCATTGCATGACTCCAAGTTTACATCCAATTTGTGGGTATTCAATGAATATTTGTGCATAAAGGCATTTCTGCTGCCATTTCTCACATAAATAATAAAACTCCAGTTCAGAAGGAAAACCTGAGTGGGCCATCAATGCTGCTGCACCAATCAGATGTTACCAAAACCCTTAAAGATGCAGTTTTGGACTTCTCCAAATAACAAACCTCTCATTTTGGGCCTGATATGTAATATATTGCTCATATATGCATAACCAATATGTGGAATCCTTATCATACCTCAGTTTGCCATTGAAATTTCAAGATTGAAAGTGAGTGGTTTAGAAGACAATGGACACGTATTCCTACATACAGGACAGAGTGGCTCGACATCACTTTTTCTGCCAGTGGCCAACAATCCTGAGAAATGCATTTTTAACATGGTGCCCTAGTTGGCTGACTGTTTTATGACGATAGTCTGCTTCCTTCTTTGGCTCTTACCACTACCTCGGCCTACACCTGATTCTGTTGTCCTGAAGGGGGTTTGGATCACTTACCACACTCACTGCCTGTAGGCAATGTTGTATCTTTGATTTGCTTCTGCAGTGAGCAAAGCGTGAAGGAGCAGAGCCTATCGCTAACACTTTCATTCTTTATTTTATTTTGAAGCAAATGGTTTGTCTAAAACATGGCATTTTCTTTCTGAATACATTTGAGTGAAATAAAAGATTAATTAAAACCACATTTAGCATTTACCCGGGTTTACTGACTTAATTGCGGTTCTGTGAAGGAAGTAGGAGCGAGCAAGATCCTATTAGAGCTGAAGACCGTACGATGATGACTTTACATAATACAGGTCAGTTACAACAGTTTACGCTGCAACTAAAACCCTTAACACAGAAATCCTTTTTTGAATAACAATAACCTGAGCCTCATTTAGAACTCATCTACTGAATAATGTGGTGGTCAAACAAGCGAAGGAAAACTACTGATTGATTAGTACTCTAGACAGGAAACTTAAATGAACAAAACATGTGGGCTGAATGCTTGCCAAGGTGGGAAAATGACAGCTCTGATGAGGCAGTGCTTGGGTTTCTTGACACCTTAGTCAACAAGGCAAGTCAACAGGCCATGGTTTCTTCACACCTGGACCATTGCCCACAGTGTGGTCAGGTGCAGCAAACAAGGAAATCATCAAAATGCAGTTGGTCGTAGCCTAGGGTGCTCCTGTTGTGTGGGTTCGAATCCGGCCCAATGCTTTATCAACTCACTGTCTCCTCTCTCCTTCCCACTGTCTGTCCTCTATCCAATAAAGTCATAAAATACCAAAAATATACCTTTGAACATATTGTAGTTGGTCCATAACAAGGGGCACACAGCACTTAGGTGCACACAAAGGATATCTCTCCTGGCTCAGTGGAGGACTGATGCGCTGCACTGTTGCTCTTCAAGGTCTAGATGTGTTGCGTGGAGCATTTTAGCAGGTATTCCATTTTTTTCGTTAGCGCATGCACGCTCTATAAATGATGGCGTTCAGTAAGTCAGCTGACCTGTAATGATAATAATGGACATGGTTAAGGTTCACCTCTGGTTATTATTAGCAGTTGAGTTGCTTTATGTCAATGGGTGTTCATTTAACGCAGTTAATTGTTTCTGTTTCTCTGACAAATCAACACTAGGTCTGGGTAACACTGGCCAATTTGCTGTGTAGGCAAGGTTTTAATTAATCAGCCAGCTCCCTTGGACTACTTTCCCATGGCCCCCACATCATTCTGAGCCAAAATATCTCTTTTTCTGTCACACACACACCTACACCCTGGCCTTGCTATCAGAAAACGAATCTTGTGATAAAATGGGGTCGTCTCCTATAGCACCATCAGTAATAGACCCCATCTCACCTTCAGACTCTCTCTTTCTTAATAACTGTTTCAGCACAGCTGGAGAAAGTTGTTGCCTGCGAAGGACTTTTTCTAATAGCTTATGTAATGTGGGATTCTATTAATCCATCTCAAACTCAACTTGTTCTCTGTCCCTCTCCCTGAGTTTTCCTCTGTCTCATTCTGTCTCTCTGTCACGCTGTCTCTGTATAGGTGCAGTGCTGATGGTGGCTCCAAGATGGCCAGTTCAAAAGGTAATATTAGTGGAACAGATCAGAGTTGTATACTAAAGCAGGGTCAATTAGTTGGCCAGCTTACATGGCTAAATGTTCTTTAAAAAACAAAAAAAACACAATGTTTTGGAAAAATCAACTTAAAGCTGACCTGATAGTTTTTTTTAGCACTGAACGACCGAAAACACATAACTTCAGTTTTGTTACTGAAACAGAAAGGCAAAACAGGTAAACCTGACTGACTAATCACTGATCCTGCTTTGTAGTGTACCTTGAAGATGCTTGGTTTCATATATGAATTAGATTTAGATTTTGATTTGAGTCAGCTCTGATAACACAGTTCACTCAAAATAAAGTAATGTCTCCATCTTGTGGATGGTTAAAGAACATGCACCATGTAATATTCAGGGGCCATGTGAATATCGGTTGGACATGTCTGTGTGCCACAGGAGCAGTCCTCAGACAGTGCAGCCATTGTGGGCTTTGACCTGGGTGGAGTTTTCACCGGAGCACTACGTGTCGAGATGTCCTCTGACCCCATACTCCCTAGTCCTAGCCCCAGACAGACTCTAACCTTCCAGCAGCCGCCCCACAAAGCCAGCTCAACCTCTGAGGACCAACAAGCCAAGAGCCCCAGGCCGACACCCTGTGATGTTCACTCTGTCGAGGAGGACCATCAGCTACAGGGCATGGCACAAACCCAGGCGTCCCGCCGCCGTCTGCTGAGGGAGGTCTGTGCCAAATACCAGCCGGGCGCCACCGAACGCCCCGTGTCTCGCCGGCAGGTGTCCCGCGTCTATGTGGAAGACAGGTGTTGTAGTGGTTATGTAGCTTAACAACCATCTAAAGACAGACGTTGTATTGGTTATGTAGCTTAACAACCATCTAAAGATAGGTGTTGCAGTGGTTATGTAGCTTAACAACCATCTAAAGACAGGTGTTGTAGTGGTTATCTAGCTTAACAACCATCTAAAGACAGGTGTTGTAGTGGTTATGTAGCTTAACAACCATCTAAAGACAGGTGTTGCAGTGGTTATGTAGCTTAACAACCATCTAAAGACAGGTGTTGTAGTGGTTATGTAGCTTAACAACCATCTAAAGACAGGTGTTGTAGTGGTTATGTAGCTTAACAACCATCTAAAGACTGGTGTTGTAGTGGTTATGTAGCTTAACAACCATCTAAAGACAGATGTTGTAGTGGTTATTTAGCTTAACAACCATCTAAAGACAGGTGTTGTAGTGGTTATGTAGCTTAACAACCATCTAAAGACAGGTGTTGTAGTGGTTACGTAGCTTAACAACTATCTAAACAGAGGATTTTTACAGAGACATTTATTTCCACATATTAATATTTATTTCACTGTGATTCATGTTCACGGCTGATCCAGAGGTCCTCCCCTGAACCCGTCAGCAGTCTTGCTTTGACATGCTAGACACAGCCTCAGGTAACTTATGTCTTTCTGTTGTGGTTCGTTAATAATGAAGGTCCAGCCTGCTGTATTGTGAAGTACCCAAGGCCGGCTGCTCCAACTGGAAGCGGGTACTGATGGTCCTGGGAGGCAGCGCCAATTCCACCCGCAGCATTGCCCACGACGACGCCCACTACGCCAACCAGCTCCGCAGACTGGACGGCTACGACCAGGAGGGCGTGGCTGAGAGGCTCTGCTCCTACACCAAACTCCTGTTTGTGCGGGAGCCCTTCGAGAGGCTTGTGTCGGCCTTCCGCGACAAGTTTGAGAGCCCCAACTCATACTACCATCCAGTGTTTGGACGGCCCATCATCTCGCGGTACCGGGCCAACGCCTCACGCTACGCCCTGAGGACTGGCGCTGGGGTCACCTTCAGGGAGTTTGTCCAGTACCTGTTGGATGTGCGGCGGCCAGTGGGCATGGACATTCACTGGGAGCCGGTCAGCCAGCTCTGCAGCCCGTGCCTGCTGCGCTACGACTTCATTGGGAAGTTTGAGAGCCTGAAGGAAGAGGCCAACTTCCTTCTACGGAGCATCGGGGCACCTAGCAACCTCACATTCCCCGACTTTAAAGACAGGAACCCCAAGGCAGAAAGGACTTCCTCCACCATTACCCAGAGATACTTTCAGCAGTTGAACTCTACGGAGAGACAAAGGGCCTATGACTTTTATTACATGGATTATCTCATGTTTAACTACCCCAAGCCCTACAAAGACCTGTACTGATGACTTATTTGAGATTATTTATAAAAATGCTGTGGAAGCCGATAATTGGACTTGAATAAGCACTGAAGAAGATCTAATCATGTAAAGTATTTGTATTATGTGTCTTACATACATGTGGTTGAAATGACGGTGTCATGTGATTACTTTGAGCACATGGTGTATACCTTTTAACCTCAATGCTTTGTATCATGTGCAAACTGGTGAACATTTTGTGATGAACGCACTTTTTGTCTGTTGGTGGACATATCAACCTGTCAACGATCAACGAGACATGTTTTCACATCAGCCCTGCGTGGACTCTGAAGTGACCTTCCTTCCTGTTCAGTGAACATTTAGTATGTTTATTAAGCCTTCTTATATGAAGATGTGTCATTTCCATGCCAAGTGAAAACGCATCTAGGTAACATGCATCTTACATCCATGAAAAGAAGGGGAAGTGAGAAACTACTGTAACTACTGAGATTACTCTCCTAAAGCAAAAATAAGTGTTTTCCAGATTCTCTATGAGATTTTTACTGTTTCTGTAGTAACAGTCACAGGTGCCTACTGATAAGAACAGTGCATCCCTGACCTTTGACAGCCCTAAGGGAGATACGTTTCGGGCGACACCATCTTGCTGAAAATATTTTACAGAACAATTTGATTTCAAACCAACAATTGGGATGCTTGTTTCGATATACAGTACATGAAATAGCTTTGTTATAGTATATTTCTTAAATACTAAAACACATGAAGTAAGGGACAGGAAAATATATGTATATCAATCATATCAAGAAAACAATAATATTGGCATTAATGTGTTTTATGTTGGTTGTGACAAGTCAACTTCCAGATGTAGCTGAGCACCAATGATCTTAAAATATGGTGGAAATGTAAGCTTCATTGAAACAGGTAGGTTTTAAGGTTTTCTGGGTAATTGTATGGGTGTATTTTACAATAGTTATAATTGTACTGTTAAAGAGGGAATGTAATGTGCTACATATCTGTGCAGAGATGTTTTAATCCCCTCGCCTTAAACACTGCCAATTTACATGTTCTTTTTTGTATGTTTGGGTAATAAATAGTAACAAAGCAGGAACTATCCACTTTGTAAGAATGTTTTGACAGGCCATCAGTAAATAAACAAAGATTTCTCTGTTGTTTTTTACATTTGGATTTAGTGTAGATTTGTTCAAATTTCAAATTCTTCAGATTATTTTCGTGTGGTAAGGAATGCAGTAGGTCTAACTCATAATCAGAGTTTATATAATCAGAGTTAAAGTCACAGAATTTCAATTCTCAATGGCCAAATGTGTGAAACATTGTTATCATTAGTTAAGAGACTTCACACATTGGTACAGTCAGTGTCTGTGACCTTTACATTGTACACTAGAGTAGGGTCATGTCTCACTACCCATTCCCTTGTTCCCATTGACTCTCATCATGCCGGGTCCTCCAGGCAATGTAAGATGGTGGGTAGATTTGAGGCTCTATAACGCCCCCTGTGCTAGACCCACATGGTGTTCAGTTTTTCATGAGTTAACTATCTGGATTTTGCCAATTGGATAGAATGAAATGCATAGAATTAAGGTTTTAATTGTAAACTAAGACTAAAACTACCATGAAGAAACATTTCTGTCAACTGAAATAAATTACGCTTTATTGATGATAAACATAAACTAAACTGGAACAACAAATGTTATGTAGAAACTGACCAGAATAAAATACAAACCAATGTAAACTACTTTCAGTTTTGATCTTTTGGCCATCTATATTCAGAGAAGTCCTAGTTTTTACATTACTGTAAAGTTAGGGTGCCAGTGGTGTTATTCTTTGCACAGGGACTTCTTAGGCTTAGTATTGTTTGGTGAATTTTGGATTCATTGCAGGACAAGTTTATTGTTGAACAGTATTACATTGCACACTGCTGGACTGAGATGTTTTCTGTGGCTGAACAGAGACTATGATAGTTTTCCTGCAAACAAACATGCATACAACCCCTGTATTGTGGATTGTTTTCATTGGGTTGTTAGTACTATATTGTCAAACAATGCATAAACAGAATTTGTTTGTAAATTAAATCCTTTGTTTCTTTTTAATCTCACACTCATGTCAGATAAAGGCACTTGGGTTAACTAAATGTTTTGAACAATTTAAGTAGTTAAATGAAACCAACAGAACAGTCTCAAGGTGTGTGTGTGTGTGTGTGTGTGTGTGTGTGTGTGTGTGGTGTGTGTGTGTGTGTGTGTCTGTGTCTGTGTCTGTGTGTCTGTGTGTCTGTGTGTGTGTGTATGTCTGTGTGTGTGTGTGCGTGTGCGTGCGCTTTACTCAAGGTAATTGCACAAAGAATTCTGACACATATGCTGTTACCCTCCCAAAGCAGTTTTTCATAGATTTGCATGTGCACTATATTTGGGCACAAATTGCGGCTGTCAATGAATTGTTTTTAACCTAAAAACTAAAACAGTGTTATAAAAAAATACATGTAAATGTCTAAAACAAATAGAAACTAACTTAAAACAGCAAAGTCAATTAGGAAACTGAAACAGAAAATTTATGTTTGAAATTAATAGTAATAAAACAAATGCAAAAACAAAACTATTATAACCCTGCATAGAATACAAGAAATAGAACAGAAGAATCATCAACTTGAATGGCAACAACTGTGTCCCATTCTAATTATTCTATTTCTGTAATCCAAACTGATAATTTTTGAAAAACCTGAAACCAGAGGTCTCATCTGGACAATAGATGGACAGTTTGGACAATTGAGACATAGGAACATGGACAAAAATAATTAGTTTTCAATTTTCTGGACAATAAGTGGAATGAAACATCTAATGCTTTCTTTTGTAGTTGATCAGTCTTTCACATTGCTGTTGAGGATTTTTTTTCTTGTCTCTTCCATGCAGGAACTATCCAGAGCACTTCACATTCAACTCTGCTCTGGATAGCTCCTGACAAAATATTTCAGTTGGGTTTTGGTCTGAATCAAAATTTTGAGAGAATCAGAAAGGGGGCAAATATATTTTCATGGCACTAGATTCATGTGCCACATTGAAGCTTTTCACAATTCCATGTTTAGGTGAGTCATTATTGCTGATCAACTAGATTGCAGTTCATAGTTACAGTCAAGTGAAAAAGTAAATAAACCCTGTGGAAAGTTATCTTTTTTGTAAATGTTTGGATAGACATTTAATCTTCACTTCAACACTTTTGACAGATAACAGTAACTAATATAAAAAATGACACTAAAAGATTATAATTTGCAATAATTTATTAATCAAATACAAGTATACTGTGTTTAACACCACATTATAGCTGGTGTTGCCCCCTTTGGCTAAAATGACATTTAATAAATGTATCGGTTTCTTGTAACTTTTAAGAGTCCATCAATTTTTTGCCTCGACTGAGAGGAAATTTTGCTGTGTCATGTTCGAGGGCTCTCTAAAATGCACAGCCATTCTATTTACAGCCAAGTCTATTCATTGCATTTAGATATGATTGAGATCTGTGCTTTGACTCTTCCATTCCATAAACCTCCATTTATTCTTCTTGAGACCTTCTGCTGAAGCTTTGCATGTGTGTTTTAGATCACTGTCTTGCACCTTTTTGACAGATGGCCTCACATTCTCCTCCACAATATTCTGTGGTATAATATGGAATTCGTGGTTGACTCAGTGGTGGCATTTTGGCCAGGCCCTGAGGCAGCAAGAGACCCAAAACCAAAATGCCACCGCATCTGTATTTTACAGTTGGTGTGAGGTTCTTCTGTTCAAAGGCAGCGTTTGGTTGTAAACATGGCATCTAGCGTCTTGGCCAGACAACTCCACCATTTGCTAATTGTTTCAGTAGTTTCGGTCTTTACCCAGGTGTTGTCTGTATAACATCAGTTGTGTCTTGTTATTCTTATTGAGAAGAAAGGCTTCTTAACTCCTGACCTCCACGTAGACCTCCTGCAGTATCTTCCTGACAGTTGACTCATGCACTTTGACAGTGATTGCGGCGAGAGTGGCTTGTAGATCCCCTTGATGTTACCCTGGGTCTGTTAGAGATGTCATTTGGTCAGATCTTGGGCTGAATTTGGTGGGACAACCTGTCCTATGTAGATTGCCAGTGGTCTGGAATTTTCTCCATTTGTAAATGATCCATCGAACAGTGGGATTATTTACTCTGAATTTCTTGGAAATGGCTTCGTAGCCCCTCCCAGGCTCATGGGCATCAATAATCTTTGTTCTAAAGAGCCTCAAATGAGTCTTTTGATCTTGCATGATGTGTTACCGCACACCCATACGAAACCAAACCAGACCAAGTTTCTAATCTTTAAGAAAGGCTGGTACTTTCGAAGGTATTCTAATAATTTTCTAATCATTTGCACCTGTTTTGTTTAATTTTAGCAATTTTATGTGATGGTAAATGTAGGGTGTAGTAACTTTTTCTGCATAAGGCAATGGGATTTCCGTTTATTTTAATTGCATTAATCTATTTCCAGTGGGTGTTCAGTACTTACTTTTCACATGACTGTATAAAGAAATTTCAATGTCATTGTTATATAGTTAATCTACATTAAATTGTCCAGAGTCAAGCCATCTTCAAGTATAGAAAAAGTCACACTGATGAAACTATTTAAATATCAAATTTCTGTCTTAGCATAGGAAACGAGATATGCTGTGTGTTTATCTTCCTTATTTGAAGCTCTTTTGACATGAAGACAACTGATCTTCACCTTACTCCAGATCCTAACATAAGACACTTATGTTAAGAAAATTCATACATTAAGACAACTAACTGCTTGTGCCTGGGGTGACTTTGCTAGCTATTTGAATCTGTAAATTCACAACATATTTCCCATAATTCATCTAATTGAACTAACTGCAGGGTTTCTTTAATGAGAAAAAAAAAGATTATGTATGTTCCAAATGTGTATGTTCCAAATGGCATCCTATAAACTGCCTTTGACCCTATGGGAGCTCATCAAAAGTAATGTAGCAGGGGATAGGTTACCATTTGGGACGGATACAGAATCAGGTGCTTCTGTTGGTTTGCATTAAAGCGGAGGAAGACACATGCATATCACCCTGGGGCAAAAACAAATGGAAGAGGAGGATTTAACACCAATCTTGGTGTCGAACAGACGTTGTGTGTATCACTATTTCCGGGCTTCGTTCAACTTGATGAAGAGAATGCATGACATTCATGTAAAATGAATGAGGAAATTATCAAAGCAGTGACATTCCACACTTCTCTTATCACGGCTTCTTAGGAGAGGTGATGCGTTAGGTAATGCTTGAAATGGTTCAGTTTGGATATTGCATACGTGGGACATTTTAATTATTTTTGATTCCGGGCAGGATTTTGCTATGTGCTCTCACTATTACGTTTTGGATCTTACGAATATGAAGGAAGTTAAATAAACTAATGCGCAATCAATCTAAACATATAGGCAATTCATATCTAGAGCACTGGTAAAGAAAAATGGCATTCCAGGTTTGGGAATGGTTGTGCGCAATTCTTTGCCTGATTGAATGCAAGTGGTGACTATTATGAGTATCATTCACACCCAGTGACCAATTCTGATGGATTGCAACACTTTTTGAATAGGCCACTATATGTTTTATAAAAGCGGTCTACCAAACTGAGCTACTGTTTGAAGACTAAAACGAATCTGCCTGCAAGCGCTGGGGGCAAACATATCCATCTACCAGCGCGCAATAATTGAAATGGCGCATTTGGCCCGCGGCAGCTGAAAGGGCGCTTTTTGCAATGGCATAATGCATGACGATAGACTTAAATTGGCTTCAATGCCAGGGGGATGTTTGATGTTAAAATATGAGCTATTGGGGAGAACGTCGAGGATACTAGAGGACAGAGTATCTATGTGCGCGTCCTATCTGTGCGACAGTTCTATTATCATATTTTAGTTTAACGGATATTGACAGGTTATCCCTACTGAAGACATCTCGGACACAAGATCAAGTTAGATGGGCTTTTTCCACAACGAACGTTGTCAATTATTCACACTCTGAAATCCGGTGAGTGTACGACACTAATCTGATACGGAGCAAGATTAAAACGTACATCGTTACTCATGCAGCAGACCAGACTGCTCTCTGTTAGGATTAAACCGTGATGTTTTTGTAAAATCAAATTGACGTGCAGAATAAAAACATAAGATCTAATTTATCGTCTTAAAACCCGTCGAAGGGAGACTATATAGAGAAGAGAAAAGGCTGCTCTTTTGTAACCTCATCTTTGCCCTTCGGGCGTTTGAATCGCCCAAAGCAAGAATTCTTCCAGCCCTCCTATTTAGAGACGGACTGGATTTCTTCTTATAAGACTCGACGGTTTCATCACATTAGAAAAAGAAAGAGCCGGGCAAAGACGGATATAAAGCAAAGGACGACAAAACTGATATAAAACTGATATATAATCTGAAGGGAGAAGATTGTTTTATGTCTTCTGTATCCGTGTCCTCCCAGGTAAGCACGCGATTTGTTTCGTTTGTAGTTTTTCGTGAGAACCTGTAGTCAGTCTGACACTACAGAAGAATTTTAAAGACACAGCTACTATTAAAAGTCCTTGCATTGGTATAGATTTCCAGGTGTTAAACCACAAAGGTTTTACTCATTAGAACTCCACACAGCAAGAAAATCAAGTCTGCAGTATTCGGATACAACTGGACTGCTCAAATTGTAATAATTTACCGAAACCCAAGAGAACGCAAGATACAGTGACTGCCAGACTCCTCAGCCGGAACGCATCTGTCCTCCTAAATGTTTGAAACGGTGGGTTTCATTTACTGAGCTAGTTGCTATCTTAAAATTGTTATTCCCAGTATATTGCAGTCACGGTCGCGTCAGAATTTGAAGAGTTTGGTAATATGCTACGCTGCAGGCACATTTCAACTCCAAGCTAGCTTTCTGAGAACGTTTGCTGTTCGGTTAACAATGTGTTTCTTTTTTATACTGGATAATTCGTTTCGATATTGATGTAGCCTAATTATTGCCGGAATAATATAATTAATAAATATATCTTCGAACATGAGACGAAATGGGGGAAATGAAAGCAAATTATATGTAGGCTACAGTAGAATCTCGCAACCATGATTTTCATTTTTGTCTTGGTTTTAAAATTTGAAATATGTTTTAAAACTATTTGATGTGTTTAAGTACCGTTTTTTGCTATGCAGACAACACCTTGGAAAAATAGTGAGGACTGTGTGCTCTGCTCAGCAGCCTAGGGCATCTAACTGCCAGGGGCAAAACACTGAATTAAGTTCACCTCCTGTTCACCTTTTATGGTTCAAAGAACCTCTTTACAATGTAGCGACTTGGTTGGGGGATGGTTGGTTCAATTAATCCAGAAGCTGCCCTTGCCCAGTGCCCTGGGGTCATGAACGCCCTCTGTTCCTTCATTGTGGACAACTTCAACTACTGTCTGCAGCCCATGAATATTGTATTAATGTTAATTGAGGAACGTTCAGGCTTATTGTATCTCCGGAGCAGTTTGATTGGCTGCTAGCTCGTGAGGCTCAACTTGCTGTACAGTCCTATTGGCTACTGCTTCATGTCATTACATAACTACTAGTTCTAGATTTGCACAAGTTCTAGACATTGCACAACTTTCCCCTTTAAACAAAGGGCTGTTACTGTGTGCACGTCTAACACAAATATTGTATCTAACCTATTTTCTATTTTTTATCCTATGGTATTTCTTATGCCTATGCTGTTGAGGAAACCAAACATTTCATTGTCAACAGCTGTTGTTAATGCGTAATGACAAATAAACTTGAACTCGAATTCATCTGTTTCCATGTGTTCCTGTAGGAGGGAAGGAGTATGTCCAGGATGTCTATGAGTCGCTCTCCAGTTTCCCCAATGACTGCCCAGGGCATTCCGTCACCAGCCCAACTGACCAAAGCCAACGCTCCGGTCCACATCGACGTGGGAGGACACATGTACACCAGCAGCCTGGGCACTCTCACCAAATACCCGGAGTCTAGGTAAGTGGATTTGGGGCATAAATCACCTGGTACCAACATGGTGGTGTGAACTGTTTTGACCTGCTTTTGATTAAAAACTAACTTATTGTGAAAAAAATGTCAGCTTTCTGGATGGGCCAACTGAATGCGTAGGCCAGGTGTAGTACAGTGGAGTGCATAAGTATTCACTCCCCTTTGACCTTTCCATACTTTGTTACGATACAGTAAATATGATATATCCATATATGCCATGGCTTTTGTAGTCTTGTCATTGGTCTTAAAACAGATTTTAGTCAACGTTGCCCAGAACATTCACTGTATTCTTGGTAACCAACGTAGTCTTGTTTGTTATTGTCCTTCTGAAAGGTGATTTCCTCTCCCAGTGTCTAGTGTACAGAATACTGAAGCATGATATCCTCAAGGATTTTGCCTGTGCATATCTGCATACATTTTTTAAATCTGAAAAACTCCCCAGTCTTTGCAAATGTAAAGCATACCCACACCATGATGCAGCCACCACCAGGCTTGTAAATATTGAGGCAGTTACTCAGTAATATTTGGTTTTGTAATTGTCCCAAACTTAAGATCTCATGGTTACATCCCTGCCCATATGGAAATGTAATATATGGCAATATATGTATGTAACTTATATGTCTTATATGAGCATATATGTTATAAACATATATTTGGTTTGATCAACACATGTACATATACGTTTTTATATATGTCTGATTGAAATATGTGTAATTAACAATAATGATCATGTAACTTAAGATCTCATGGTTACATCCCTGCCCATATGGAAATGTAATATATGGCAATATATGTATGTAACTTATATGTCTTATATGAGCATATATGTTATAAACATATATTTGGTTTGATCAACACATGTACATATACGTTTTTATATATGTCTGATTGAAATATGTGTAATTAACAATAATGATCATGTATTTTAAAATATATGTTAAGGTTTTAATGTATATGGCCATATATGGTCATATATTTGATTTCTGTATGGGGGAGCAGTTTCCTTTCTGTCCTGCAACTCAGTTGAGAAGGATGACCTAAACTTTGATGTGTCTGAGAGGTTTAATACACAATCCACAGCATATTTATTATCTTGGATATGCTTAACGAGATACTCATTTGCAGATATTTTGTTGTTACCCACCTACCAATTACTGCCCTTTTTATAACTCCTTTTATAAACTCCATAGTTGAATCTGTGCTTGGGGGGTGAAAACTTGTCAGTAATTCAGTAATATGTCAATTACTGAATTACTTACTAAAATCTCTAGCAATGGGGCATCCCCAGTGGTGCACAGGTCAAGGCAACCAAGTTTACCATGTTCAGCAGGTAAATGTTTGTGCCCTCTAACACATTGACTCAGGTGACTTAGGACGAGTATCGTAAAAAAATGCAGAATGGCGTCATCTATGCCTTTGAGGAAGGCTTGCTGGGATTTTCACCAGGACCATGGATGTAACTGGACACAACAAAATTGGGAAATGAGAAAAATTTACAGAATTATCCCCAGAATTATCACGGTGAAATACAAAAGACCTGGTATCTAAGAAAATTGGCTTGAGTGCAAGTCAAAAGAGAAAGTGCACAGAGAAATAAAAAATAGATTTGAATTGCTTTTTGAAGGACAAAGACAGTGAAGCAGACAAAGAGAAGGCTGAGCTGCCTAGAGCTGAGGGGTGAGATTCCTGCTGGAAGAGTTGGTAGAGGATCACCTCAGGCAGAGAGGAGAGGAGCAGAAAGAAAGATGAGTTCTGGGCTTATAGAAATCAGTTGCCATCGATTTCCAGAGAGAGTAGGAGAGAGATATAGAGAGGGAAGAGAGGAAACATTGTATCAACCACATTGTAGCAGTATGTGATTAAGAAGTCATAGGACACACTTTGAGACCTTGGGATGAGAAGATTCTTTCTGTGCAAATGACAGTTCTGAGACAATGGGCATACAAGATGTCATATACCACAGCTCTTAGAACAATTTAATAATTAGTTCTCCTTTCATAACCAAATAAGGATCCCACTGTGAAAGTGTAGAATATAAAAATACTGAGACATTTGTTTATGCAAAACATTTTCATTTCAATAGAACAGAATGTGCATTTAATTATAATTAAATAAAGAGAATAATCACATCCTGGACTATATTTATGAATTCGCATTTGTTAAAGTGATAGTTCACTTAAATAAAAAATACACTATATCCTATGAAGAACTAATAACATTGTTAAAGCTTACCTCTGAACAAGTAAACTGATGCACAAAGCCAGTAAACTCTTTGCATATTGTTTCTATTCATATAGATCAAGCTACAAAAACAATTCCTTTCCAATGGGGCATTAACATGCTCAAAGCCACCGTTATTTATTCATTTTGACCATAAACAGCTTGAGTTATGGACATTGTTCTGAAATAAATCTAAGTTAATGCAAAGAAGGAAAAAAGGATTTATGACATGAATGATCAAGGACATAGGATCATAATCTCTGAAAAAATCATTTTGAGACAGTTGTGGTGACAATCCTGTTTTGTGACTTAATAAGTGCATCATGTTACATACAATTATTTAGTTTTGACACTCAAGCATTGTGTCACTGGATTGCATTAAGAACCATGTTGCACCAAGTAGTTTCAAATGGGTTTTCAAATTATAAAAAATAAATTCTGATATTTCACACATGTAAATAACCAACTTCATGTGAATTGCTATTTTTTTTGCCATAATGTCAGATAGAACCTTCTAGCCACAAGTTCAGGACAGTATTTTCCTTTTTAAAATAAACAACAGTTGTCGCCCACATCCTGCTTGAAATAGAGACCTGTGGGGAATACTTTAGCTTACTCTGAGTTAATGACTACACTAGAAACAAGTTTTATGGTTCACTAAACATAGACTTCCTTGAGTACTACTTAATTCAGAATGAATTTAGAGGTCTCAGGCATTGCAATTTTCTGCTCTCCAGAATCAGTCGTCTGTTTAATGGAACTGAGCCAATCGTGCTGGACAGTCTGAAGCAGCACTACTTCATTGACAGGGATGGAGATATCTTCAGATACATCCTCAGCTTTCTCAGGACCTGCAAACTACTGCTCCCAGAGGACTTCAAGGTAATCTACACACTACTGGAGTACAGTACACTTCCCAAATAACTCACATCTCACCAAAAGGTGTAAAATAGGCTTAATTGGTTATGTTATGCATATGCAACAAAAGTGATTTGGTTGTACCATTTTATATGCTTTTGTGATAGAGTAATTCAACTTGCCTTAGGCATAACGACTTGTGTTTTTTCTCTGAGCAAATGAACAGTCTCGGAATGAAGTATTACACCTCTTCTTCCGAATCTGTTTTAAACATATACAAACACATCCAAACATAGTGTCTCTCACAGTCAGGATGGTGATGCAAAACCGTAATGCAAAACGCGAACCATAACATCATTGACATAACATCATTGACATAACTTCATTGACATAACAGAATGACTACAGATACGGATTTCTCTGGACATTTAGTCTGCCGTTCTAAACAAACCACAGCTTCCTGAAGATTCGGTGTATGTATGGTTCACGTTCTGTGCATGTTTTCATTTTTTAATTAAATGAAAATATGTGCCTAGCACAAAAACCTTTTTTCAAATTGCATAATTCAGCAACTATACAAAAAAATCTGTTATATTACCAAACCAAAAAAATGACAAATAACCCATGGAAAAACACTTTGGTGTACCAATAATTGTAGTCTAGGTGGAAAAAAATCTCTATTGTTCATTCATAAGTTGTTAGTTCATTTATAACAAAATCTTCAATTAATATTTCAATGAATATTTCCCTAACAAGGTGGAAAACATTGAAGTGAATTGAAAATATTGAAATGTGATCCATCATATTCTTATTTAAAAGACTTAATAATAAAAGATAAGAATTTGAGTAAGTGTTGGAAAGGTGGAAAGGCTGTTGTTGTCCATAAGTAATGATCAGGCAGTGGTGACAGCTGTGATAGGAAACTATTCAGAAAAGCAACTGTATTGCCACCATATATTTGTACCTTTACATTAAAGCCTATTTGGCCGATTGGGGGTGGAAGCTGTAGTATTTCCTGTACCTTTAAATGTGTTTAAGTACCCATTGTGGGCGATAACAGTCACTAAACAGTCACTAAAATTGATGGATAGAATTGTGTTTGACCAAATGCAATGCTGCAGACTGACGGATTGTTAGATTTTACTCCAGCCCTTGATGTTATTGATCATAAATTGTCATTGGAAACACTGATTTGTATACATACATCTAAAAATAATAGCATTTGTTTTTGGTTTAAAGCATTCTCTTAGAATAATACCTCAACTGGAGTTATAGAAAAAGTGTGTGCTCACTGAGCAGGGTTGTTGTGAAGATGGGGAGAAACATGTGTGTTGTAAAAAGTTGTTGTGCTTTTATGAATTGTACTTTGGCTCGTCTTGCTTAATGTCCTTCTGTATGGTCTAGTGTGACAACAAAGGAACGAGCAAAGCTACAGCTGTCTCAAAACAAAACAGCAGCATTGCCCTTAACTGCACACAGTGCTAGCATTACCAACATGCATCCTTTTTTTTCTTGTTTTAGGGTTTACAAAAGATCTCCTGCTTTTCTTCTAGTACCGCTAAGAAATGATGTGTCCAAATTGTTTACACAATTAAATAACAAACATCTCCGATAGCCATTTACACCCCACAAGATGTGTCACCAGCTGTTCAGTAACGCACATTATGATAGAAAGCCATGGTCACATGGAACCACCCTCAATTACTTCCATCCTCAGTTAGTAAAAATGACCTATAAACTAGCAGAATGACCTTTAAACCATAAAAAGTACTTTTGAAAGACTGACAAAACAACATCTCTTGACTCAGTCAGGTCAGGGAAGCGATAAACACATCATGTAAGTTGCTCAGGATAAGAACGTCAGCTTAATTATGGAAATTAAATAAATATATTTAATACTGCAATCACTGTCATCTTGCAGATGTTGATTCACCTTTTATCTAACTTTTGGCTATGAAACAAGCACCATTCACCAGAGTCGCATGTTCTCCAGAAGAGGAGCAGATTCTGTCCCTAGAGAATCAACACAATATCAGAATCCTGAGTCAACAAATGAGTAGAAGCTTCAAGAAGCTCCGGATCTCTTGGTCCGGCGAACTAAAGATCCTGAAAAAGTTGAAGCGCCGCAACCACGGCCCCAAAACTATCCTGCAGTGCCCCGAAACACATCGTTATCTTCGTTCTAGCACTCTAAGTGCTCACTGTGTGTAAACTATGCAGTATTCTGACACTTTAATCAGTTCTCCATTATGCCTTGGGCTCCTACAGAGGTCGATTCTGCATGGCTGGAAGCAGAGGCACTGTGTGTTTTGGTAAATTAATGTGTGAGGAGGGTGCGTGTGTGTGTGCGTGTGTGCATGTGCGTGTGTGTGTGTGCGTATGCATATGTGTGTATGTGTGCATTAGGCATCTCTCTCATCTCCTTCTCTACAGTTAGTGTTGCTTTTTCATTCTGTGCTTTGCCCAGGATGACTAAAGTGCCTGCAGATAGAGCCCTCTTTTATAAAACACATCTATCCCTCGCTTCAAGCCTGTGAAGGGAGGGGAGTTAAGGAGGCAGGCTTTGATACAGAGAAGAGCCTGCAGGCTTAGCTGCTCTGTATGCTCTGTGTCAGAAGCAGTATGGAGCCAAGCCAGAGAGAACAAGAAGCAGCTCTCTTTCACACGCAGTAATTATGAACAGAAGTGTCTGTTATGTGTGTGTTTGTTTGTGTGAGCTTGTTTTCTTGCGTTCAGGAACCCCGCATGTATGATAAACACTGCGTTTGTCCGCTCAGTCGGAAATCACATTCAAGTGGATATACCACTCGGTGGATCTAAAGCTGTTTGAAATTAATTCAGTAAATAACTAAATAAAATTTGTGTTATGTTTTGTTTTTGTCAATCAAAACAAGTTATTTTATGAGTTTATTTATTTGTAATTTCACTGTTTCAACTTCCCCGCATTTAATGACTAGCAAACGGGAGTTCCCCCAGTTACCAGACTGATCTCATCCATATCACAAGAGGATCTCTTGCTACTCATCATGCTTGATTGGAGTGGAGGAGTACAGTGTCCTTGTCTCCTCTGGAAGTGTAATGTGGGCTGTTGAGGACTGATGTTGTACCAATATTCAGGGCACACCCTAGGGCGTATAACGTGTGGCTGTCTTTGTCCATCTGAATGTGTGTGTGAGCCTGTCTGTCTGTGTCTGTCTGTGTGTGTGTGTCTGTCTGTCTGTGTGTGTGTGTGTGCATTTGTGCAGCAATAGTGTCATAATGTGATGCATGCAAGGGGGAAATAAAGGGTTGAATGCAATGTACAGATGTGTCTTTTGTCTATGCAGAGATATAACTCCAACACATGCATTCAGCAGAAGAAAATACCTATGTCCTGCATATGCATGATGTATGACTTGAGATTGCGTTATGACATCCTTATGTATCATGGCATGAAAACCTATCTACCCCCTTTCTGATTTTCTCTCATTTCTCATCTTTTTGCAGTATCTTCCAACAGGTAATATCAAATAAAGGGAATACGATTTAGCAGAGGCAACACGTTTATACAGTACTTATTTCATTTATTTAATAAAGTTACTGTATGTAACACCCAATGCCCGCTTGTGGAAAGCAATTGCCCACTTAATAACTGGATGTGCCACCTTTAGCTGGCATGACATCAGCAGAATGCTTCCTATAGTTTCCTTTAGCGTTGGTTTCCAAGTGTTATTCTTCACTCATCTGTCCATATAACATTGGTCCAAGAGTCTTGAGGGATCTTGACAGGTTATTCCAGGTGCATTTTAAGAAATTGTGTTCACTTTATAACAGTATGGGGGCCATTATGTCGGGCAAAAACGAAACACTGCATCACAAATTATTGACCACATACAGTATCAACAGCCAAGCATGGTGGTGGCAACTTGCTATCATTAAAGGGATCACAAATTCTGCGCAGTAAACATATAATTCTATTGGAAATTGTCAGGTTGTCCATCCGTTAAATTAAGCTGGCGCGCAGATGAGTCATGTAGTAAGGCAAATCTCAAATATACAAGAATATGTATATCACAGTGGATGTCACAGAGTTAAAAGATGTATATCACAGTGGATGTCACAGAATTAGAAAATGTATATCACAGTGGATGTCACACAGTTAAAAAATTTATATCACAGTGGATGTCACAGAGTTAAAAAATGTATATCACAGTGGATGTCACAGAGTTAAAAAATGTATATCACAGTGGATGTCACACAGTTAAAAAATGTATATCATAGTGGATGTCAGAGTTAAAAGATGTATATCACAGTGGATGTCACACAGTTAAAAAATGTATATCACAGTGGATGTCACAGAGTTAAAAAATGTATATCACAGTGGATGTCACAGAGTTAAAAAATTTATATCACAGTGGATGTCACAGAGTTAAAAGATGTATATCACAGTGGATGTCACAGAGTTAAAAAAGTCATCCAACATTCTTAACAGATATCGAACCAGTTATCAGTTGAATGGGGACAATAACTTTAACACTGGGGGCACTGGGTGTTGCAATACCTTACCCGTTAATGAATAGCAATACACATGTTGTGTTATTTTGTTAATTCCGATTCCCTTTATTTAATATCAGGTTTTGGTTGAATATCTGACAAAATGTTATCTCTAAATATGCAAACGATAGGGTGCAGAATATCTTTTTATCGCTGTACTTTCCCATCAAGTAAAATGTTATTGAATACATTGAATGCCCTGATAATACATTACAGTAGTAACCTCGTTGCATTCTGAAATTCAAACCCTCTGTCTATATTAGTTCCCTTCGGTTCCAGGCAGTCTGTTAGTTAAGTCCTTTGCTGTTGTCAAGTCAAACACGTTTATCTGGGCAGACAATAACAACTCAGTTGGCTGACAAAAACACACCTGGCAGACAACCAAGCTGAGAATGTCACTGCGCATCAGTTTATCTGTACGTATGCGTGTTCTTTCCTACATGTTCTCACATATATGCTTGCGTTTATGTGTGCATGGGTGTGTGTTTGTGTTCACGTGTCTGTACACACACACACACAGTGTGTGTATGAATATGTATTCTTTCTCTTACGTGTGTTGCTATGACAGGACTTCTCCCAGCTGTACGAGGAGGCTCGCTTCTACCAGCTGACACCCATGGTCCGGGAGCTGGAGCGTTGGCAGACAGAGCGGGAGGCCCAGAAGAGTCTGCCCTGTGAGTGCCTGGTGGTCCGAGTGACTCCCGACCTGGGGGAGAGGATCGCCCTCAGCGGGGAGAAGGTGCTCATCGAGGAGATCTTTCCTGAGACCGGAGATGTCATGTGTAACTCAGTGAACGCCGGCTGGAACCAGGACCCCACGCATGTCATCAGATTTCCGCTCAATGGCTACTGCAGGCTTAACTCGGTTCAGGTACGGACAGTGATTTAGTCGTTCGTCTGCGGTTCTGACGTGGAACCGGGTGAAACACCACGACAAACTGAACAAACAGATCAAGTCATCCAGTAACACTGAAGACTCAGTCATCTCAGTGACAAACTGACAGCAACCTTTTACCGTCCTGCTCGTTGGCTCAACTCATTTCAGTCGTAGTCGTTGCCTTACAGTATAGGACAGCTCTGTTTTTAAGTGACTCCAAGTCAACCTCGTTGCGGATAATAAGAGTGTATTACTGTTTCTCCAAGGATATATTTTCAGAAGCCGTAACAGAAGTATCTTTTCCCCGAGCTAATGCTAGCTGATGCCAGTCAGAAACTATTTGAACTTGCATGCAGAGACATTTAAGGAGTATCCGGGCTATTGGTAAAAAAAGTGTATGAACTATCTGTCAGTATTCCCACGCTGAAATATAAAGCCACTTGTTTGGGATGGCCGGCAAAAATGTAGCGGTGGTGACCGATGATATAGGGGGAAACATTGGGTATTGCGTGTGTACAAAATCAAATGTCTAAATCCTCTGTCGGTCTGCCCATCCATCCCCTACTCCCTGCAGGTTCTGGAGAGATTATTCCAGAAGGGCTTCAGTGTGACGGCGTCGTGTGGTGGGGGCGTTGACTCCTCCCAGTTCAGTGAGTACGTTCTGTGTCGCGAGCTTCGCAGGGTTCAGTCTATCGGCGGCACCACCGTCCACATCAAACAGGAGCCTCTGGACTAGGTCAGGACCAACCACAGAGGGACCCCTGGGAGAAGACCTTCAGCGCAGTTCGACGCCCAGTGCTCATCTTCAGCTCCGACCTACACGAAATGCTAACAAAGAGGCCTCTTTATGCTTGGGAATATAATGTGCCGATGGTGACGTTGAGTGGACAGTGATGATAGGAGGTTGGGATGGATTCTGTTGAGACTGAGTCGTCCTGTAGGCAGGACACAACGGGGATCACTACACGGCTCTTCTGGATCTAGTCTTCAAGATGGCCTCCTTTTCTCTGCTTGTGGGGGAACTCTTTCCACCGCCACTTCCAGCAGAGGTCTTGCCTCTGGGTCCAAGGCAAACGGTCACTCACTTCTGGGCTATTGACAAGGAATAAATAGCTCAGGTCCAACTTAGGTTTCAGTAGGGACTTATATTTAAATCTAAAGATGGATCACTGGTATGACAGATGACCTTTGCTTCACGGACTTGGCTGCGTTTACAATTCTGACCTTTTGCCCAAAAGTAGTGAAAATTATCAATTATTAGTGGTAAAAGATCAGAATTGGTTTTCCTGTGTAAATGCAATGAAAAATGGACCTGGGATCTCTTAAAAAATCGATATGGATAACTGTCATGATAAATACATTTCCATGATCGTGAAAACAGGTTTTGTATGTGATAATATGGTGCTAAACTGCACATTATTTAAAGATTTTTATAACCACAATTACAATAATTCATATTTACATTGTTTGCTTACTGTGAGTAAAAAAAAATGCATTTGTATAGTTGTATTAATAAAAAGATACCATGGTCTCTGCTGTCCTGTTTTGTTATATATAAACATAACACATAACCTGATACAGGCAATCAAAGAAATTAGTCTATTTGTGCTTCTTCTTTTGAATCACTTTATTTCTTTTTTTTTGCAAAGGTACAAACAATAGTAAAATTGCATTGCCTGAAATGCGCCAGGTTTGAATGCACAGACAGTAGGAAATATAAATAGTCACAAAAATGTGTCCTTCAACAGATGATACCATCGCTAGGTGCCTAAGACCCAGACTCTTGAATATACACACACCACAGCTTCATTTTATTTATCAATTAGAACTATGCATTATACAAACAAATGCCTGTTACAGTAAAAAATACATTTAAAGCATTAAAAACCTTCAGTCATTCCAAAGTCAAACTGAAAAAAGGGGCTTTTAACAAAAGAAAATAAAGAAGCTGTAGTATCCAATTAGCATTAGAAAAATATTTGACAGATTGCTGTGACACATGTTAATCATCAGCATTAAAACAGCAAAGCTCTTGAAGGGATAGTTCGGGATTTGGGGATTATACATTTTTTGACAGATACATTGTTATCATCTCTATACATCTCCATGGACCGACGGGAGCGACAGGACATAATGTTTTTATGAGCATTAATCAATAGCATGAACTGATTAATAAAAATGTATTACTAGGTATAACTTTGTACGACTATACTATGACCAAATACACCATGACCAACCCACAAGCTTTAGTGTAGTTAGAAGTTCAATTTCCCTGTTTTCCAGCAGAGCTGGGTTTTACCATCCAAGGATATCCAGCAACTGTAGCAAGCTAAGCATGTTATCTTCAACTTCCATTAAACTGCGCGCAGACACAAACAAATGGCATTGAGAAGTTCATCTGAGTCTGGGTCAGTAGGAAACATCCATAATCCTGAACTATCCCCTCATAAGATTTTGTTGAGCTGTGCTAAGTGACTTCCAGGTAAATAAAAAGTCCTGGATGGAATTTAAGGTTTGCAGAAGAAAATGATAGGAATGGTGCTCAATACGACAACAGTTGTCATCTTCATTTCATTAGCATTGTTGATTAGCCTGAGTGAGTGTATGAGAGAGCCAGCTCCCTGTGTTTTGTGATAAGGTTGAGTCTTAATGATACTTGATGTATATTGTTAAATGGCTATTGGTAATTAGATACTCTGTGTAATAGTGGAGGCAAGTCCATGTATGAACAATAGAATAGAATATCAGAGTTGGCTCACTGATAAAAAGTTACAAATAATAATAATCTTCTGATGTTTCCTATACTGCCATTATACCTACCAGACATGCTAGTCAGTAATACTGCAATACGTATAAAAAAAAAAACCACAACATTTTAAATAATTAAGGTGCACTTGATTTAGTTTGGTGCATTTAAATGGGACTATTTCATTAGTTCATTTTGTACCACGCAAACCAAACTGAGTGCAGCTCAAGTATTTGAAAGTATTGAATCCAGATCTGAAATGAGTATTTATGGATATGGGTTGTGTTTTAAAAGGAGGCATCACAGTCCTCTCAGTACATTTAATTTGACATCTATCAATACATTAGGATTTTCTCAAACATTCCCTATAGTGTGTGTTGAATTAAAAAAGTAATAATGTGATGTATTCTCTAACGCAGAACATGTACACTACATTACCTTTCATTTTAAAATGGTTCCTTCCATCACAGAAAAGTCTGTGGAATTTTTCCATCTGGAGAGCATAGAACCTGACCAGGTGACCAAACAATTCTACTGACAATCCAGTCCATGCTATGCAATTGACTAAAATGCAAGAAGCCTGACATGAATCTTACCGTGGTAGTTTTTGTTTGAGAATGACAACAAACTGGGGACAGTGACTCAGAAAGGCACCTGTTCAGGTACAGTACATAGTAGGAGTCATGGTTACAAACCAGCATTGTGTGCCTGTATGCCAGCTTCTAGGCTCTCAGCGTTACGAAGCATTCAGCTATTGAACGAGACTAGACATGTAAAAACAAGTGAAAGAGTAGCGCCAGCATCGTGTCGGTCTGAAGGGGCCATATAATCAATGGGCAACGTTGGGGTGGGCGCTGGGTAGCTTGGCATTAGGTTACAAAAGGGGACAGACATATGATGGTGTGTTACGGGAACGAGTGTGTACGCGTGTGTAGAGTTGGGAGACGAAGGGGAGATTTAACCTGTCCCATATTCCTAACGGGCAGAGTACAGAGTTAGCCCTACTTTAGGGTCCTTACAGAGCGGTATGGATTTGCAAAGGGGCCGAGTTCTGGGCCCTGGGGGACTCCACTACTTCAGGAGAGCCTTATAGAGCAGCAGGGACCTGGATGAGGCCCTCTCCTGCTCCAGGCAGAAGATAAAGTCCCTGAGGTTGACTCGAGTGATCCGCTGACGAAGCTGTTGGCGGGAGGAGGAAGCTGTGGAAGAGCCGGCCCCTGAACCCGAAGCAACCTGGGGGAAAGGCACAGCATTAGAGTAGGGTCGTTTTTCGGGTAGTTTTGGTGATTTTAAACATCTGTATTGGAAATATGTATGTAAGTACTATAACAAGTAGGCTCAAGCAAATACAGGGAACAAAAGAAGTGGTCTTTTGAACTAGAGCATGGCGGCCCAACCCTGGTCCGGGGGGGACCTTCCGTCCTGTAGGTTCTCTCTACAACTGTAATTCACCACACTTGATTCTAATAATTAGCGGAAAAAGAAGTTAAGCCAGGTTAGTCACAACTGGGGTTGGGGAGTAAACCTAAAACAGATCACCAGGAACAGGGTTGGGCAGCCCTGAACTAGACAAATGTCAAGCACACTCGTTACTAAGCTACCACAGCCCAGGCTTGTGCGTACATCACCACAGCCTGGGGGGAAGTGGCCACGCCCTTACCCTACAGCTACCGTGCTCACTGAAAGACACCCCCCCCCCATTTTGAGACTGTTCCAACATACCTTAAGCGCAATATCTTATACCAACTTAAAACAAGATATTAACGTGATACCAAACAGAATATCTAGAGTTGATCCATTGTGTCGCGGACGACTCTGAAATGTCCAGAGGCTTGTTTGATGAGCTGAGGACATTTCTATTATGAACTCAGTGATATGTGCCTAACCTTACAATCCTGTGGTGTATGGGAAACGTCCCCATCTAGGGTTTTGTGTCTTAACACTAGTGGACGACAAGAAGAAACCATGGGAGCTCGAAAATATATGTTCCTCCACAAAAGTGTATTTTGTTTGCATATAATGATTGTTCTGTTGCCCACTGTTAGTTTCATATTTTATAAAGAGTATAGCACTATATTCCACTTCTCTGTACTGACAGCCTGAGGGGAGAGCTGACACTAGAGGATAGGAATGAGGCTCCAGGTCCGTACAGGAACACAATCACAGTATTATAAAGTTTAACAGCCTGCAGGTGTAGTAACCTTTACACACACGCACGCACACGAACGCAAGCACGCACGCGCACACACCAAATACTTTGTGCCAAAAAGGCAAAGGAACCATGGGAAGTCACTTTCTGCCTCCTCCACCACATCATAAGGCTGCCCATGACCACTGACCACTACCTCACTGGCTGCCTAACCCTTAACGTGTGCAGGTTTGCCATTTGACGGCCACATACTGTCAGTCTGTGAACGTTGCCCTGAATATCAGTACTGATAACCAAGGCTAGCTCAAACTCACACGCTCTCTGACACACACACCACACACAACCACGCACACCCTTGTGAAGATGGGCGGACGAATTATCGTCCACCCATCTTCCCGAACCCTAACCTTACATCTATGCCTAAACTTAACACAGTCCTAATGCTCATCCCTAAATCTCATTATAGGGATGGACGATAATTCCATAAATATTGTTCGTTTTTAAAATAATTCAATAATGAAAATAACGTTAACCTAACCGCTAGGGGTGAGAACAAATTGGCGACATTTCGACAAGGATGGCATTTATTAACAAGTTAATGTAATTTTCAAAAGTTACACAAAAAACATCTGTACTACCGATTGACTCACTTGGCGACAATAATGACGGGTTATTTCTTACAGAGTAAATAAATCTGGCTAATGGCCAAGTACAGGAAAAGTACGGCTAGTGAAAGCATACCTGTGCATTCGGCAACATCTGTAGCCTACCGGCTGAAAGGGTTTTCTCGGTTGCGGGCCTGATAGTCAACAGACTACGTAATCCTACTCATCTACTCCCGGAGCAGGTGGACATGATAATTTTTCTAAACAAGAATAAATCATAATAATATGGACATTGCCTAATGATTGTTTACATTTTTGGTCAGATCTTGCATCTATGGATGCGGTAGATAGTTTTTGTTTGGTTTTTGTTCATTAATTTTACATAATTTATTCCTATTAAGCTTGCTTCCAAGGATATTTTATATTCACTGGAACGCATCGGTAGGTTTGTTTGATTTAATGAAGACTATAACGTAACTCTGTTAGTCTACATATTAAGTGTAGTTTCGTTTGGAAAGTATAGTTTTAAATCTTATACATTTTGTAGTTATGGCCAGAAAACATTGACACAAAGACGTTAGCTAATGTAAGGCAATTCATACATACCTCTGCACTGATTCATGGGAGAGAAAGCTCGTTTTTACAACGTTTATAGTTAAATGGAAAAGCTTGTAACAATCATTTGAAATAAATCACTTGTTATAAAATACTAACGACTTGACAGGTCTATGCATTAGGTTATTTGCTGCTGTAATGGCATTTCTGAATCTGAATGTCTCCAGAGTAAAAGTATATCTAGCCTAATTGTTTATACTAAAACGTTATTGAGGTTGTTAACTACATTTTGAAATAAAACTTTTAATTTATTGCATAACAATGCACAATGTGCTCTATAATCACCCACTCCAAACAAGCTTGATGGGTAGACCGTCATATAACATATTACAATCACATAGCAACAAGAAACCAGGCCCGCCTAGTTCAGCCGGCCTGCAATAGAAAGTGTAGCCCTCTCGAGATTTGAACTCGGGTCGCCCACGTGAAAGGCTGTGTCGTTAACCACTACATCACGGAACTGCATATTTGCCAGGTGTCAGTATAGCCTTGTGTCTATCCTGAACAAATCCTCTTTTGCCACTGGCCGTTTTAACAGTTATATGGCCATTCGTGAATGACATTGATATAGTTAAACTGACTAACGTTTTTTACTAAGTTCACCTCCACCACAAATAGCGTCTATGTATGCCGTTTTAACAGCGTATTAGCCAGTAATAAGCTTTACCGGTATCTACTAACTTACTGGAATAGTCATAAGAATTAAGCAATTGCTAGCGAGTCTGCCAAAGCTATTTCATTTCATGGCATAAGAACGTATTTTGTTCTTTCATGGCAAAACAACATACTTTTTTCTTTCATTCGTGATTGACATTGATACAATAACTATCAATAAAGTGACGATAACTAACTTTTTCATCAAGTGAAAAGATGAGAGAATCGTGGAATCTACCAGAAATAATTAATAAATGTCGTTGCTCTCAATAGATTCGAACTCAGGACTTCCAAATGAGGCACTGTCTTTAACCACTACGCCACGGCATTACACGTTCCAGCAGTCGCTAGACTGCATTGAGGATTGTTAAACTGACTAACGTTTCTTATTAAGTTTACCTCCACCATAGCGTCTATGAACTGTGTGGCTTTTGCCACTGGCCGTTTTAACAGCTTATTAGCCAGTAATAGGCTTACTAGTATCTACAAATTTCCTAGGAATAATCATAAGAATTGAGCAATTGCTAGCGAGACTGAAGATGAACTTTTCCATGCCAGAAACAGTCGCAATATAACCGTATACAGTTTCAGTTAAGGCTTACCATAACGTAACTACTGTATGTTGTAGCCAGCAAATGTGTTTGTCTATCCTGACCCAAAACGCATGCACGGATGCGTACTTCAAAAATCCACCAGAAACAGTCGTAATATAACTATAAACTACGATAATGTAGTTGCTGGAGGTTATAGTCAGCAAAGTTTTCATCTATACGGAACAATTCATAATGCATACTTGGCTTCGCCTGCGAGGAGATACGAACTCGGTACCTATAGTTCGCAGGTCCGTTTCTCTAACCACTACGTTATTTAACAAGGTATACTCAGTCACTCACTCAGTCAGTCAGTCACTCACTCAGTCAGTAAGAGACATTCGCTCGTCTTGGCCGGCTCCGCTTACGCGGTCCGGCAAAAAAAGAGCTAAACAGATTGAATTCCATTCTGAAACCTTGTCTCTGAGTAGATGTCTCTTTGTAACTAATCTGCCCTCAGGTTGGAGCTGCAGCCCCAGCAGGTCCCTTAGGTTTCATCTGTGGGCTCCATCAGGCTTCAGACGTAGACACATCAGCCTGCAACCAGCCCCTAAGGCCATTTGGGTATGTATGATGAGGAAAGACTAACAATGAAGTCAGACAACCTTTCAAAATGTCCAACTCATTAACCACGGTAGAAAATAAACAACCCAATCTACCTTGTGGACTCGCTAGCTACCCGTCTAACAAATGGACTGACCATAGTTCAGCATACCGCTGTACCAGCAGTACCAGCATACTGTATCTCATAAACTAGCTAACTTCTTAGCAACAAAGCTAGACGGTTTGAGGGACTAGCACGCCTAGCTCACAACCTGTCTAGCTCACCAGCTGGTTAGCATTCTAGCCGTTCATATAGACTAGCACATCACCGTCCCTTTCACTCTGCATCTGGCAAAGTTCATTATTACCCCCCGACTCGCTCCCTCCTGAAAATGTTCCCACCCAACAGCATTCTCCCCAGCCCCCCCCTCCACCCCGCGCGCAGAGCCTGTTGTCTGGGATCGCTGGGGGCGCACCTCGGGGCTGGGTGTGGGAGGGGCTGTTGGGGCGGGAGTGACTGAGGAGCCCTGGGCACTGTTTCTCCTCAGGCTCATTTCTGTAGAGCTGAAATCTATGGCTGCCCTCAGGGGGCGAAAGGAGGGGGCAGAGTGGTGCAGACACACCCACAACAAGCCTAGGGGCGCACGCTGACCCCCTTCACTCAACTCTGGTCACATTCACTTGGCTCTCCGCTGGGCTGGGAGGGGGAGGGGCGGGTGTGTGCATGCACATGACAGATGTGTACTGTAGACCATGGCTTCCCGAACTTGGTTCATTTGTGGCCTACCAACGGAGTTGTTTTGACACGCGACCGGCTAAAATGACATGGCTGGGGGAAAAAACCCACATACATGGAACTTTTTTTTTAAGAAGATAAGATAAATTTTAAAATTAAATAAAAGATAAACAGTACCATAATCTTTAAAACATTTAGCTGAATTTAGATTATGTCTCCTTGTGACCAATTTTAAGAGATTGACTGTATAATTAGGGAAGTATTTATAACTCAGTTCTTCCAAAAAAGAGCTTAGCTGGTGGGTGTGGCAATGGGCTCAATGCGTCCGTGCCCTGGGCAAGAACATTTTACGCCGTCATCTTGACAGTGGAGAGAAAATGCTGCAGTTTTAAAGCAAATTGTCTGCAATTGTATATATTTAGCCATAAAGCTGAGGAAAATAATTGCAGTTTCTAGCTAATTTCCTGCAACACTTGTACTGTACAGGCTAATTCAGTGTTGGTATGCTCAAACATTATAAGCTGAATTGGAGCTTAAAATGTTTAGCTTTTTTGGTAATTTAGAATGCTAATTATTCTTTTTTTGTGTGTTTGCGAACCCCTGTTACAAATTGAAAGAAGCTATCCCCACTTATTGATTTGCCCTTAAAAATAAATTAAAAGCTAGGGATATAAAATCACTAAAGAATGAGGATATCTTCTTTCAAAATGAACACATTGGTAAACGTATGATATATAAACACCTCCACATTTTAGAACCTTACCTCTGTGCCCGATGTAGAACTTCCTGGCGAGTCCATCTTGCGTTTCTTGCGGGGACCAATGGCAGCCAAGGCAGTGAGGTTAGCTTCCCGCTGCCGGATCTGGGCCTGCTCTGCCTGCTGCATCTGAAAAATGGAAAGACAGAGCCATGCACAATTATACCCTGGTGTCATTTTTAACATGCGGTCCATTGGTAGTGTAATAACTGCACGAGAGCAAGTTTTTACCTGCAAAAGGGCTTTGTTTGGATCAGAGTGATAAAAAAAACTCCAAGAGGCCTACTCATAGAGCATAGCTACAGTGACTTTCATTGGTATTCAAACCCCGGACAAAATCTGTAATCTGTACAAATGGTACACTGAAATTTTGCTCGTTTTATATATTTCATTTTAAAACATGTTAGTTATGGTAATGTGACATTTTGGGAAATATTTGAAAGAAAATAAAAGTGAAATATGTTGCTTACACTAGTATTCAACCCCCACATATTAATATTAGGTAGAGGCATGTTTTGCTGCAATAACAGCTTTAAGTTGTGTGGTAAGCATGTATTAGCTTTGCATACCGAGTCTGACATGTTTTGGCCCATTTGTCTGGGCAGATTTGCTCCAGGTTGTTCAGGCTGGTTGGACATAGCTTGTGGACCGCAATTTCAAAATAGTGCCAAAGATTCTCAGTGGTATTGAGATCAGGACTTGACTGGCTCATTGTAAGAGATCCACATTTTTGTCCTTGAGCCAGTGCAAGACTGCTTTGGCATTGTACTTAGGATCGATGTCCAGCTGAAAGGTGAATTTCCACCTAAGTCTCAGTTTTTAGTACACTGAAGCAGATTCTCTTACAGCATTTCCCTGTATTTCGCTCCATAAATTCTTCCTTTAAATTTTAAGCCCAGTACCTGATGAGGAGAATCACCCCCACAGCATGCTGCTTCCACAGTATGCCCCTATAGGCATGGTGTGTGCCTATGCATATAGCAGTGGAAGGTGGATGCCACAAATAGCATGTTGTTTTGGCCAAAAAGCTCCATCTTGCTTCCATCGCAGGTGGATCACTCTCATGCTTTCAGATGGTCATTTTTGAGTAGCTGCTTCTTTCTGACCACCTGATTATTGATCCAGCTGTTCTCACTGGGATACCCAGACACTTGGATATTATTTGTGTTCCATTATCTCTAACCTCTGTAGAATAATGGTCTTTGGTCTTCATGTTCCTTTATCTCTAACCTCTGTAGAACGGTTTTTGGTCTTCATGTTCCTTTATCTCTAACCTCTGTAGAACAGTCTTTGTTCTTTCCTTCAGATTCAAAGCCGGACTAATGACCCTTCAGTGGGGTTTTATCCAGAAAATGCTACATCAGCTTTAAGGGTTTACAGCTGGAGGCCAATGGTAAGGTATATTATGGCAATTTATTTTATGTGTAAACTGCCGTGTTTTAAAATAAAATATCAACCAGAACGGAAATTGTTGACGTTCTGCTAATACTTCTTAGGTATTTTTAATGTTTGTTATTCAGAAAATTAAAGAATTGGTCAGGGGTTTGAATACTTTTGCAATTATATTATTAAGCTATTATTATTACTATCATCATCATCAGGCATGAACAGACCCTTCTGCAGCAGTCCTACATTCTGCTACGCCAAAACAGCCACCCACTCCCAAGGAGGAAAGTGAAGGGAGATGAACAGACTGGAGACAGAATTAAAGGAACCACTGACATCCTCATTAAGACACTATAATGTTAATTGAAAGAGAAGTGCTGCACATGGCACGCATGCACACGCACACACAAGCGCGCACGCACGCACGCACACAAAATGTGATAGAGTGAACTGTGACCCTGGAGCAAAGTCTAACAGTCTGAAGTAGGCTTGTGCAAGCACGTGTGTGTGTGTGTGTGTGTGTGTATACAGAACAGGACAAATACCGGCGCCCCCCCCCTATATTAGAAGGGGGCATTGTATCTTCAGGCACTATGAACACACAAGGCAGAGAGGGGAACTCTGTAAGCCAACGGTGCCTCGGGTCAAGTCCCTGTCTGAGTGATGAAGTGGTAGAGGCAGAACCAGGTTAGGTCTCGCTACACATCCTGTGAACTAGTCTCCATCACACGCCTAGAGGGCCCAAGTACTGCTGGCTTCACTGACTGAATGCACAAGAGACCAGAGAAGAAACACAAACGATTCAGTTGATCAACATACTGATTAGGCGACAATCCAGTTGTCTTAGTGCAGGTGGGCTGGAACAAAACCCTGCACATCCTGAAGCTGTTCAGGACCAGGGTTGCTTAACACAGCATAATAATGAATGGGATGATTCACCTTGCCAGCCTACTACCGTATTGATATCCTAATAATGTCCCGATCAGGGCTTCACTGTGCTCATCTTTATGGATAATACCTTCTGACCCATCTGGGCATCGTGATAACTGATTATGTTTGTTGGCATGTGAAGCAGTTACCTCCTTTGCTTTGGCCTTCAACCGAGCTTGCTCTGGGTCCTCCTGTCTGGCACGACTCTGTGGTGAAAGAGAGGGGAAAAAGGGAGAGGGGGAGAAAGGGAGCGGTAAGAAGGAGAGAGTGTAGACAAAACAGGGAGTGTGAGAGACAGAGACAGACAGGTTAGAAGAGGAGATACAGCGGTGGAAGGAGAGAGACAGGGAAGATGGACACTTTATTATGAGAGGGACAGCATGGAATTGACATTAGACCACACACATCATTTATAAAGGTGAGAATCCAGTACTTCTCTTTCCACACAAGGTGCGTAGTCTAAATGAGCATGCACAGTTGCGTGGATCACCTGGGTTTCCTATAGCATTGTGTCGTGTGTAATAACAGCCCTCAGCCATGGTAGATTGGTCATACTCCACACTTCCCCTCCCAGGGGGCCTGACTGCTTACAGGGTTACAGCCCATATTGGTGTTAGGCTCTGCAGAGCAATGCATATCAACTAAGCCAACGGCCTGTCCACACGATAGTGTTAATATGGCTGGGGAGTTCCCCTGTCATCAGTACATAGCGGAACCGAAATAATTATCTCCTGGATAACATCTCCATGACACACTGAGGTAATCGGCGCACTGCACATGCCTGTTGTTTGCATGAGCCCGTGTGGAGGTCTAAAGATGTTTGTAGACGAAGATCTGAGTGTGTTCAAACTCTACTCGTTTTGTGTTGCATATTAGGTGCCCATAAACACACACTTTGTAACTCAACTATTAACAGCCATCTACATTTCTCTAGTTAAATACATCATTAGGGCTAATGCACTTTTTATTAAAGCAATAAGACACAAGGTGCTAACAAAGGCTAGACTGGATAAGCCCTTAGACATGCTATATTGGCAATCCACCGCAAACTCCTGAGGTGACTTATTGTAATCATCAACCAGTTAGCAACGCAGTCAGAACAGTAAAAAGTAGTCCTGTCATACGCGTGATATACAATCTCATATACCACAGTTGTTAGCAAACCCACCCGCAGAACATGGATCTATCATCACAATAACTTCCTGTACTGGAGAGCTTACCCAACCTCACCTCATCAGACTTCTCACAGACAATTTATTTCGGCCCTTAAACTTAAACACCCGATGCGACAAGCCAACGTCGTGGTGGCGGTTGACCGAGCAAACCAGGCCTGTCATTTCACGGGTACCACAAATGTCACACGTCTGGTGCTGTTCAAGGACAGGGAAGCACGGGGGGCTTCGCTGTTCTGTAGGTACCTTGGCAGCCTTGAGTAGGACCTCTCTCTCCTGCTCATCCTTCCTTTGTTTCTCCATCCTGTCCAGCTGCTCAAAAAAACGGAGCTGGGCCCTGACGTCCGTAGACGGCTCATACCACACCTCATCCTGCAGAGAGGGAACGGTCAGGAGGGAAAGAAAAAAACAGAGAGAGAGAGAGAGGGGGGACCGAGTGAAAGAAAGAGAGGGAGCGAGTTAATATCTCATAATGGTGACTTACTAACTCGCGAATGCTACTTTGACTTGGGCTAGCTGGAGCGTGCAGAGGATTCAAGCAACAAAGAAAGATTTGGATTCAGTATGAGTTGTGAATAATAGAATATAACGATTGCAAAATATGTAAAAATAAAATAAATAAATTGGTCATGCAAAACAAATACTTTCAGTACTGAAAGAAGTGAATGGAATCAAAATTAATAACCAAACTTCAAAAGTGCCTAGAAAGAAAGGTTGCCTCGGGAATTGTTTGACAGACACGCGCTATAAGTTTAAAAAAAAAAACAAGAAAAGGAACCAGGCAGGCCTTGTTCGGCCAGCCCGCGATTAAAAGGGATGAATGTTGTTGCCCTCCCAGGATTCGAACCAGGGTCTCCTATGTGACAGGCTGTGTCTTTAACCACTACGCCACTAAGATATACCTGCCGAGATGTGGTGTCGGTATACTTCTGCATTGTCAAACTAATTAGTCTAAACTCCACGGTTCTCGAAACCAGTTCCCTACATTAGCTAACATTCAAACCAACAACAGGTCTAACAGGGTCGCTAAGCTACATTAAATGCATTAAATTAGAAAGAGATTACTGTAGATGGCTAGCTATAAAGTAATGAAAACTATGACTCCAATCACTCCCATATGAACTATGCTTTGGAAAGCGCAATCGAGAGGAATGTGTTCGTTGCCGGTGTAGTTCGTCCATCGCAATATAACCATAAAGTTTTACTTTAGGCTTACTATAAAGCTACTGAAGCTTGTAGCCAGCGAAGTTTTAGTCTGGCTATACAGTACCTACAATGAAAACAATGATTTCAATAACTCCATGGCTGGTTTGTTTCTTTAGAAAACAATGACAGTTGAACAGCCAACCATTACGCTATGTGAACTAGACTACGTAAATCGAGTTCAGTTCGTCCATCGCAATATAAATGTAAACAGTTTTATTTTAGGCTTACTATAACGTAGCTACTGAAGCTTGTAGCCAGCGAAGTTTTAGTCTATCCTGAACAAATCCTAATGCCTAATTTCTTTTGTCCGTGGCGAGGATCGAACGCCAGGTCACCTACGTGGCAGTCCGCGTCTCTAACCACTACACTATATAACAAGGGGTAGTCACTCACTCACTCACTCACAGACATTCGCTCTTCTTGGCCAGCTCTGCTTATGCGGTCCGGCAAAAAAATGGAAATGGATAGTTACCATTTAATTAATATTGTTGTATCATGCAACATTAACAAGGAAATGTCTTTGGGCAAGTTGATGTTTGTCAGCATCCTATATGAAAAAAACGTCACCCGGTTGACAGCATGACTGTCTAAAAACCAAACGTCCAAACTATTTCTTATGGTGAACCTGGCAATCAAAAAGCATTAAGATGAAGATTGATGCGCATCAGTGAATAGTTCCCTAGTAGCCAGGTCGCTACTTTCCCTTCTCTTACCTTGCCCCCGTCGGTGCGGTGCTGGGCGATAGTGGACACTTTCTCTAGCATTGATCTCAACCTGGCCTGGGTAGCATGGGAGATGTAGTTCACTGCTTCAGCTGGGACCTCAGTCACCCCAAATTTCTTGGCTGATGGGACAGACGTTAGCTCAGGTTAAGTGTTAGCGACACAATAAAGGTGAATGTGCAAATAAAACATTTTAGGCATTTTAGCTAGGTCATGAGAGCGGACAGATTTTCGGGACACAGCAGCACGTAGCCTTTCATCTGGCATGACATACCGGTCTCCATGATGCGTTTGTGCAGAAGGCCTGGCGGGAGAAAGGCCTCGTCCTTACAGGAGCGGATCTTGGTCCCCACAAGCTCAGAGTTAGTGGCCATGATCCGGGCATTCTCCTCATTTAGGTTAACCCCCGCCATGGACGCCACGTCGTTGATGTCATCGTCATCTCTAAAGACATCATCGCACACAGATCCAATGGTTAAAGACATTTTTATTTTACCAGACGTGTCCATTAACAATCAACTCTTATTTACAGTAACAGCCTGGCAAGAGGTAAAACACCTCGCTGTGTGGCCGGAATCATGATAAAATTCTTAATCGAATACAAGATCTGGAATATTGTTGATTAAACAAACGGTCAAAACATAACTCTTTTCATTTTTATCAATGTTGCACGTGCGTTCCAGGGGTTTCAGCAGCGCCCTCTGGTGCCCAGACAGTGCTGTAGCAAGGGACTCAACCCAACACACTGCTCTTTCAGGAAAAAAATCCAAATTTTACTATTGTCTCAACACAATAAAGCATAATAATGTCTGAAAATGAGTATATAAAAAAACATAACTCAAATTAAAATTAGAAAAAAAAGAAAGGAGGTGTAAACCTGTAGTATTATTGATCAATATGATTTGTTTGTGGATCCCTGAGAATGTAAATTAGCTGCCAGATAACTTTGATTGCATATTTATTGATTTTCGAGTTCACCAAAAAAAGCTAAAAATAAGTATGGTAATCAATATTACCATGTCTATTTCAAATCAATTTCAAAAAGAATTTCAAACTATTAACACAAAGTAACAGAAGATGATTTGGCTTTAGCATGTTTCTTAACACCACTTTGTGTCCAAATGTGTGAAATGCTGCCATCCTGTGGTTGATCTGTGACCATGCATCAAAGAACAGTAACAGTATTAAAGCCCAACAATGCCATGTCCTTAAAATAAAGAATGCATGAGTTCAGATGACCACATACGACACTAGTTTTCACCTGCAAACCAGGATGTACCCTACCTGAACGTCCCACCTCCAGGCTCATTCAGCTTCTTCTGATTGGCAGAGGCTTGGGCTCCAATGCCAACCGGAGTTCTGCCTGCAATAATAGTAGGTGCTCTCGCAACAGCGCCTAACCAAACAATAAGACACATCATGACAAGCTGTTCAACAGCATGGTGATAAAACAGTTCTCTGTTCACAGCTCCTAAGGAAGACCATTTGAGATTTTCGCCAATGAGGCCTGTTATTAACATCCCTAGACACAGATTAACTTGTACATAATGTGGGCAGTTTCAATCTAGCATTTGCGCAATCGGCAACTATAATTAGCACAATAAAAATAGAAAAAAATACAAAAATAGTTTCTGTCTATAGGGAAGTAAAGTAGACGCATCTGGAATAACACCTGTTAACTAAATTTCTTAATTCCAGCCCTGCTGATACATTGTTTCGCTGCTGTTTTTCACCTGAAGAAAATCCAGCTGGGATGCAGAAGTTGCCAATACAGCACTGAATTGGGAACATTAGCACAGTTTCTGGGCCTCATTCATATTTTCTAATTGTTGATGTTGACTATGTAGTAATCAGCCTTGAAATTTGGCGTCCGCCGGGGATCCATCACTGTTGATAGACAGCCCGGGCGGAGAGCTGAGGGAAATATGCACTGACAGTACCTTGTGGCCGTACGGTCGGAGTGATAACCATTGGCATGCGTATCTGGGCCCCCTGGACCCCTGGTCTTCTCACGCCCTGGTGGTGGTGGGGGGACAGAGAGCTATTTAGAGCATGGAACATGAAGACGGACAATGGAAATCACAGTAGCTAGTGAGCCAAGTGGCACATGGCCGAGAAAACAGAACACAGTGAATAGAAGAGGCCGCAACGCGTGCGTTCTTCTATGTGGACTGTGCATAGACCTAAACCTAGAACAGACTGTGCACAGACCTAAACCTAGAACAGACTGTGCACAGACCTAAACCTAGAACAGACTGTGCACAGACCTAAACCTAGAACAGACTGTGCATAGACCTAAACCTAGAACAGCCTATGTATAGACCTAAACCTAGAACAGCCTATGCATAGACCTAAACCTAGAACAGACTATGCATAGACCTAAACCTAGAACAGCCTATACATAGACCTAAACCTAGAACAGCCTATACATAGACCTAAACCTAGAACAGACTATGCATAGACCTAAACCTAGAACAGACTATGCATAGACCTAAACCCAGAACAGACTATACAGGTGCTGGTCATATAATTAGAATATCATCAAAAAGTTGATTTATTTCAGTAATTCCATTCAAAAAGTGAAACTTGTATAATGTATACATTCATTCCACACAGACTGATATATTTCAAGTGTTTATTCCTTTTAATTTTGATGATTATAATTGACAACTAATGAAAACCCCAAATTCAGTATCTCAGAAAATTA
>JACXGI010005308.1:37837-48002 GCA_016801175.1 Esox masquinongy | reverse complement strand
TTTTTTTTTTTTTTTTTTAGCAAGTCGCCCTTGGGCATGCACAACCCGTAGGAAAACTTTGTCTAAAAACACTAGTTAGAACTGAGCGGAACACCCACTGTATTTTTGTATTGGTTAGTTGTTAGCTAAGCGGTTCTTGAGGCAGGCAAGTTCAGTTTAGGGGTGTTTGGACTATATTATTTCATTTCTTGGGTCCAGCTCAGCCCCTTTTCCCTAACCCCTTTACTGTGAGTTTATAAGAAACGTTTTATGTTTGACGGTAGCTTTGGTGTGTGTGTGTGTGTGTGTGTGTGTGTGTGTGTGTGTGTGTGTGTGTGTGTGTGTGTGTGGACATTTTTTTTTTCCGGAGCTGCATATATAATGTGTATATATGACTTTAAATGTATGTGATGTATGTAATGTGTATATATAATACAGCTCTGGAAAAAATTAAGAGACCACTGCACCTTTTTCTTTCCTTTCCAAAAAAGTTGAAAAGGAAGGTTTTGAGTGAGGAACAGAAGGGTTAAAATTAAGAGACCACTGTAAATTGAACGCTTCTGTTCCTCACTCAAATCTTTCCTTTTCAACTTTTTTGGAAAGGAAAGAAAAAGGTGCAGTGGTCTCTTAATTTTTCCTGGAGGGGGAGGGTGTGCGCGTGTGTGTGCACGTGCGCAAACACACCACTTATGCAATTGTCATTTTTTACTGTTAACCATGGAATCTTTATTTAATTACAACCTGACTTTATTAGCGGAACCAGGAATTCTGAGGTACACCAGGAGATTCTTGAAGGCGATCAGTCAAGAGCTAAATCTGGGCTGAAAATGGGTCTTCCAACAGGACAATGGCCCTAAGCAATGAAAGTGACAACAGGTGCAACAGCAAGACAACCACCAAAAAGGGAATGGTTTTGCAGGTGGTGGCCACAGACACTGGCATAGGTATCATTACATATGAGTGGGACATTTTTGTCCCCCCCTTTTTGAAAATGGCATTTTGTCTCCACCACTTTTTAATAACAGAACAGTATTATAAGAGAAGCTCAAACACTGCTTTAGAACGGTGTGGTGGCAGGACAGTGATTTGTATTTAAGACTGGCTTTTGGACCACGTGCAGGCACTTTGCAATACCTCTAGCTAACTACCTCCTATAACATATGAATGAGGTAGATAATTGCCTAATCTATCAAAGAGTGTTTTTTTTTAAACCGGCAACTATGTTAAGTTTGGTTTGCAACAAACGTTATATATTAACGACAGTTGCATAATAAATCAAAGCTTGCTAGCTAACGGACAAAACGGTCTAACACATTAACACTATTTAAACCCCACTCACAGCTAGCACCGAGATGACACCAGCCAAAAAGAGACTTAATTAGACACACGGGCATTTTTTCTATGCAAAGACAAAGTGTGTGCGACAGCTAGCTAGCTATGAGACATTACAATATATAGCTAGCTAACTAACTAGGTTAATAGTCCATCTCTTGAAAAGTTAGCTGACGTTACATGTAGTTCCCTACACATACAGTAGGTAGTTGTAGGTATTTGACATTTCAACCTAATGTGGATCTTATAGAACAAACATTGCCAGTCTAGATTTAGCAGGATCAGATGGTGACTGTGGCAGAGTTTCCCGTCACAGCAGGATCAGACAGCCAGGGAGAAAAGATCAACCATGGAGCTGAGGTGAAATGTTGATACATAGTAGTAGTCTACAAAACTGTAACATTTTATCTGAAATTAATTATACAGTACAGACAAAATGTACTTGTAGATCCCATTATATCACTCACACTCATTGAAATACAGAGGTCTGTGTATTCTTCACTAAGAGCACCAATCCCAGACAATATCTTTACGATGTGATTTTAAATTAAATGGCTGAAGACAGTATTTTTCATGTTTATTCTAATGGAATCAAAGAGATGTGTCCACCAGTGCACATACACCATATGGCCAAAAGTATGTGGACACCTGACCATCACACCTAGTTGAGCTTGTTGGACATCCCATTACAAAACCATAGGCAGATTGGGGGTGGGGAGTGGGAGTAGAACTAAACAGTGAAAGAAGCATGTTTTTGGTCCTGGGGAGGTTTGGGATTATAACTAAACAGGTTCTAAACATGGATTATTGTATCATAATGGCCTGGACTATAAAAAGGCTGAACTTGTCTATCATTATTATCAATCAACCATACAGCCAATGCTTTTCTGGATAACCTGCCAATACTTGAGCTTGCCATTTAATTGAGATAATGCACGGACGTTGCCGATCAGCTCGGCCCTCAACTTCCAGGGGCTGGACCATGATCTGCCCTTCTGCCCCCACACCCACGTTGATGGCCTCCAGGGACAAATCAGAAGGCAGCCTGACCAGCCAAGGATCCTGTAGCAGCCCTGATTACTCCTTGCCCTTCTGTGCTTACCCAAGGTCTGTACCATCTCTGGAGGTGTGGAGAAAGCGGTCCGGTAATCCCTGAACCAGGTTGGCCCAGTCAGTGTCCTCTGGTAGGTCCTCAGAACAGGCTCTCGTCCGCCTCCTTGAGGGGACCATACTAGAGGAGGAGTCTCTCCAGAGGCTGAATAATGAGTTGGCTGAGGATGCTGCATCCAAGAAGTCTAAGAAGTCCCTCTTCAAAAGGCTTAAAACGTACTTCAACCAAAAGAGCCACAACAATGTTCTCTCATCCCCTGAGAGCCACATTGTGGATCTCCCACCGGCCAGAAACACTTGGGTGACCCTCAGGGACGGGCCAGGATGCACCCACCTTATCAGGGTACTCCCCTGTCCAACCCAGGACGTGGACATGGAGAGAAAAGGCTCCCGTAAGATCTGGGCCCAATCAGGAGCCTCAAAACAGACCCTCGCCAGGATCCCTGAGGAGACTCTCCAGGAGTTGATTGATGAGCTGTCCTGGGATGTTGAGGACCAACATGCCAAAAAGTCCCTCTGGAAACGTCTGCAGTGCTCTTTCAAGAGGAAGAAGGGCCTCATCGCTGACGATGAGGAAGACATGACTGGTGAATGCTGCTTCCCCTACCTTCATTTCCTGAGATTGCTCTGGAAATAATTAGCATTTCTGTCAATTTACAAGGGGGGAAGGGAGGAGAGGAAGGAAGGAGGAGGAGAGAGGAGAGTAGAGAGAGGGAAGGAGGAGAGAAGATGGAGGGAGGAGACGACTGAGGGGAGAAGAGAAATGAGGGGAGGAAAAGAGAGGAGCGAGGAAGAGAGAAATGAGGGGAGGAGAGAAATGAGGGGAGGAGAGGTGCGAGAAGAGGAGAGCAGGGTGGAGGAGAAAAGGAGAGAAGGACAGAGAAGGGGATAGGCGGCATAGGATGGTGGAGACAGATGATGGGATAATACAATGAACAGGACTTTAGAAGGGGAAAGTAGTTTACTACAAATGGTCAATGACTCTCCCATCCTAGATGTAAGGGGAAGCAGGTCTGGATACCAGAACAGACTTCTGCCTGAGCTGAGCAGGAGATGCCCTATTATAGGGGGAACAGCCAAGACAACCCACATGGCAGAAGGAAGGGTTTGGACATTGCCTGAAGTTGGGGAGGGGAAGATTCTCTTGCTGCTCTGTATGTTTTGTGAGTTTCAAATGGTAGCCAGAGGAATGAGCAGAGAAGAAGTTTAATATGGCGGAACGTGGGTTGGCTGAACACCAGGTGGGCCATGGTTTTCTGGAGTTTTTGGTGGCACAAGAAGGGAACCCTCCCAGTGTATTTTTTTTTTTGATAAAGAAATAAAAATCTTAAAAGGTAAAAACTGTTGTATTTCTTAATAGGCTAAGCTGTCAAAGGTTATCTCAAAGTTTATTTTAAATTACACAAATGTAATTATATTTTATGTTGGGTTATTATATGAAGAAAATGCTCAGCAATAGGCTAAAATACCAGTGCTATGTGGCAAAATGTTAAATTCTCACTTTTCTGTGATATTCACTGCTTTTATAATGCTTTTTATATACTTTGCTCTTGCCCAACTCGTAACCTAAATGCCATAGAGGAAAAACAACACATCTTCATACACCTTCCCCTGAAATGAACTAGGGCTGCTTTCTGTCATGTATACACACACATAATGAAACAACATGCCTGGTCTTTTAAATTAATTTGATAACAAGAAAGGTTTATTCATGCCACCTGGTAAACCAAGAGTCACTGAAATATACAGGAAGAACAGACAAGGGATAACTGGGATTACAGTGTTGGTGATCCCACCTACTATGGCTACCTAACAGTGAATAAGTCAACATGGATGACTAATGTGCTTAGTTTAAAAACAGTGAAAGAAGCATGTTTTGGTCCTGTTGGGTGTGAAAATTGCTCTCTCCTTATCGTTCCTGACTGATTCTTTAGTTTTGCATTTTGCTAGTGTCCTAGTCACTACAGGTAGCATGAGGCGGTACCTGCAGCCCATTCAGGTTGCACAGGTAGTCCAGCTCCTCCATGATGGCACATCCATTCGTGCTGTCGCAAGGTTTGCTGTGTCTCCCAGTACAGTCTCAAGAGCATGGAGGAGATACCAGGAGACAGACCGTTACACGAGAGCTGGACAGAGCCGTAGAAGGGCATCAACTCAGCAGCAGGACCAGTATCTGCTCCTTTGTGCAAGGAGGAACAGGAGGAGCACTGCTAGAGCCATATTGGCCCCAGTGCTCTTCACAGAAGAGTGCAGGTACACACTGAGCTTGTGGCAGACGTAAAAGAGTCTGGAGACGCCATGGTGAAGATTATGCTGCCTGCAACATCATCCAGCATGACCGGTTTAGTGGTGGGTCAGTGATGGTCTGGGGAGGGGCATATCCTTGGAGGGTCGCACAGACCTCCACATGCTAGCCAACGGTACCCTGACTGTTGTCTGGTATCGAGATGAAATACTCAGACCCATCGTCAGACCTTATGCTGGTGCCGTGGGCCCTGGGGTCCTCCTGGTGCAGGACAATGCCCGGCCTGTGTGTGTAGGCAGTTCCTGGATGACGAAGGCATTGATGCTATTGACTGGCCCTCACGTTCCCCAGACCTGAATCCAATTGAGAACCTCTGGGACGTTATGCATTGGTGCATCTGCTGCCGCCAAGTAGCACCACAGACTGTCCAGGAGCTCACTAATGCCCTGATCCAGGTCTGGGAGGAGATACCCCAGGACACCATCTCATCAGGAGCATGCCCAGATGTTGTCGGGAGTGCATACAGGCACGTGGGGGCCATACACACTACTGAGTCACATTGAGTTGCCATGATGAAATACACGCAAGTTGGAACAGCCTGTGATTTCAATTGTTTGCTTAGATTTTCAGTGTGAGTTTGAATCCAGCCCTAAGTCAGTTGGTGATTTAGGTTTCCATTGACCGTTGTTACGCCATTTTGTTCTCAACGAATTACACAATGTAAAGATTTTGATCTTTAATATATTTTGTTCATCGAGCCCCCGATGTGTGATTTAGGTGTTCCCTTCATTTTTTGGGGCAGTGAAATCTGAGTTTTTGTTTAATTAACCACTCTTGCAAAATAAACAATGAAAATGTAATGTTTTTGTCTGTCATTTTTAGATTAGATTATATTCAACTTTGTCATTTAACAAGTACAGTACATACCAGAAATGCAAATAGAAGAGTGCAAAAGACTTACCTGTGAAACAATTAAGAACAATGTATGTAAACTGAAAGTGCAAGGTAGCTTGTGCAACTGAAATGCAGGGATAGCAGCAATGAGGTTCCTGAGGTAGACGTACACATAATTGAAAACATCCTTATCAGACTTTGTAAAGCAATGTCAGAGTCCGGTAGTTCAGCGAAGGGTGCAAAGAGAGTAGTGCACCTAGGTCCCTTTTATTTGGAATGTCTATTATGAGTTGGGGTTTAGATAAGGATTTCAATAGCATATTTTAAACAAAAATAAAAACCATCCTGTAGGATTCACAAACTTTCAAGCAGCACTGTATATACACACAATTACAGTATCTCATAAAAGTGAGTAAACCCCTCACATTTTTGTAAACATTTGATTATATCTGTTCATGTGACAACACTGAAGAAATGACACTTTGCTACAATGTAAAGTAGTGAGTGTACAGCTTGTATAACAGTGTAAATTTGCTGTCCACTCTAAATAACACAACACACAGCCATTAATGTCTAAACCGCTGGCAATAAAAGTGAGTACACCCCTAAGTGAAAATGTCCAAATTGGGCCCAAAGTGTCAATATTTTGTGTGGCCACCATCATTTTCCAGCACTGCCTTAACCCTCTTGGGCATGGAGTTCACCAGAGCTTCACAGGTTGCCACTGGAGTCCTCTTCCACTCCTCCATGACGATATCACGGAGCTGGTGGATGTTAAAGACCTTACGCTCCCCACCTTCCATTTGAGGATGCCACACAGATGCTCAATAGGGTTTAGGTCTGGAGACATGCTTGGCCAGTCCATCACCTTTACCCTCAGCTTCATTAGCAAGGCAGTGGTCGTCTTGGAGGTGTGTCTGGGGTCGTTATCATGTTGGAATACTGCCCTGCGGCCCAGTCTCCGAAGGGAGGGGATCATGCTCTGCTTCAGTATGTCACAGCATTCATGGTTCCCTCAATGAACTGTAGCTCCCCAGTGCCGGCAGCACTCATGCAGCCCCAGACCATGACACTCCCACCACCATGCTTGACTGTAGGCAAGACACACTTGTCTTTGTACTCCTCACCTGGTTGCCGCCACACACGCTTGACACCATCTGAACTAAGTAAGTTAATCTTGGTCTCATCAGATCACAGAACATGGTTCCAGTAATCCATGTCCTTAGTCTGCTTGTCTTCAGCAAACTGTTTGCAGGCTTTCTTGTGCATCATCTTTAGAAGAGGCTTCCTTCTGGGATGACAGCCATGCAGACCAATTTGATGCAGTGTGCCGCGTATGGTCTGAGCACTGACAGGCTGACCCCCCATCCCTTCAACCTCTGCAGCAATGCTGGCAGCACTCATACGTCTTTGTGAGATACTGTACATAGAGATTTTCAGAACAGACATCTCTGTGGGTCAGTGAAAGATCAAGGGTCGCCCTCTCACAGAACTCCAAGAGCATTCCACCATGCCATGCTCTTCAACGCAGAGAAAATAAAGAGAATAATAAAGGAGACCTTCTTCCCTTTCTGATTGTACAAGTGACTCCAGACAGCCTGCCCTGCTGCTGTGTCGTCAAGTCTCTCAAGACTCCCTAGCCTGCCATTATACCATGTCTATCCAGACTGCCGGACCTGTCGTTATGCCATGTCTATCCTGACTGCCGGACCTGTCGTTATACCATGTCTATGCAGACTGCCGGACCTGTCGTTATACCATGTCTATCCAGACTGCCTGAGCTGTTGTTATGCCACTTCTCTCCAGACTGCCTGAGCTGCCGTTATGGCATTTCTCTCCAAACTGCCGGACCTGCCGTTATGTAATTTCTCTTCAGACTGCCGGACCTGCCATTATGTAATTTCTCTCCAGACTGCCTGAGCTGCCGTTATGTCATGTCTCTCCAGACTGCCGGCCCTGCCGTTATGTCATGTCTATGCAGACTGCCGGACCTGCCGTTATGTCTATCCAGACCGCCTGAGCTGTCGTTATGTCATTTCACGCCAGACTGCCGGACCTGCCATTATGTCATGTCTATCCAGACTGCCTGAGCTGCTGCTATGTCATTTCACTCCAGACTGCCGGACCTGCCGTTATTTCATTTCTCTCCAGACTGACGGACCTGCTGTCATTTCTCTCCATACAGCCGGCCCTGCCGTTATGTCATGTCTATCCAGACTGCCTGAGCTGTCATTATGTCATGTCTATCCAGACTGCCTAAGCTGTCGTTATGTCATGTCTATCCAGACTGCCTGAGATGTCGTTATTTCATTTTACTCCAGACTGCCGGACCTGCCGTTATGTCATGTCTATCCAGACTGCCTTAGCTGCTGCTATGTCATTTCTCTCCAGACTGCTGGACCTGCCGTTGTGTCATTTCTCTCCAGACTGCCGGCCCTGTCGTTATGTCATTTCTCTCCAGACTGCCGGCCCTGTCGTTATGTCATTTCTCTCCAGACTGCCGGCCCTGTCGTTATGTCATTTCTCTCCAGACTACTGTTATGTCATGGCAGTGACCCACACATGAAGGATCATGGATTAAAGTTCCACAAACATTCCAACACTTTAAATAACTAAAGACTACTTTTAATAACAAGAGTCCATCAAGTGGATTGGATGGAATGCAGATGTTCACCATCAAGCCTGGTTGAAATATATGGCAGCTACCACACTTAATACACTAGCAGAAAATTCTTTTAGACAGGGGATTGGAATCAGCAACCCTCCGGTAACTGACCTACATATCTACCCTTTAGGCTGAGAGTAGGGCACAGCCAAACAGCATTGACCTGACGTTGCTGTCCGTATCTACACAATGACTGCCGGTCATCTCAGTGTTCAGTCAGGAGTGAGGCCGACACTGGAGAATTGAGGGTCCAATATATCTCCTCCACTTCACTTGATGAGGGGTTTACTTAAGACTCTGTGTGGCATTAAGGACACTCAAGACCATTCACATTCGACAGAAAAAATCAAACCCTTAGTCTGAAAAACCAACAACAAACTGAAGCAGGTGAAACGACTACAATAGCTATTCAGACTAGCCCAGGGGAATTAACATAACATTTTAATCACTGGGCTGAAAACATGACCCAGGGCAACCTACAACCAGAGCATTCAAATGATACACCACATGTAAAAGTATTTAAACAGGAAGGAGTTTCAGAGAAATTGTGCTCTGGTCCCACTCTCACAAAACCCAACATAACTCATAGCTGCCCATATAAAAACATACAGGGGCTCAGCTGAATGTGGGCATTAGAAACATCAACAGCTCATGGCCACAATACGGACAAGTTCCCAGCGCAGACACCACATCCATCAACCAACTGCCATCCTCAACTGGGTTATCAGGCAATTTATTCAATGTGGTTCGATGATTTTTATTCTTAATCCCAGACACCTTGGCCGAAATGCAGAAGGTTTGGCGGAACAACACATCAAACTTGACCTTCATTAACCAATAAGGTAGAAGGTTGTAGAAGCTCCTGTCCTGATAAGCATCAGCAAAGGCCGATTTCAGGGGAAAAGAAAATTAGGATGAAGACATTGCATCCTGGACACCATAATCTTTTGGTTTGTTACGACAATAATATGGCACAAATGTGGAAAATGGGAATTAAACAAAAACGATTATGGGTAATTGACTTCGCTGTGGAAAAGGATGTAATAAAAAAAATACAATTAACAACACAAAAAGCCAACTACAAAAGTTTAAAAACATTGGATAAAGGAACGAAAGACATACCTTTTTACATTTTGAGAATTCTTAAATTCGGATTTGCCAATGAAAGATATTTGCTCCAGTAAAAAAATAAAAACCAATCAGTTTTCATATTACTTTAATTAGAATTTTAGCAAAGGCAAAAACTCAATGGGTCTCTCCTGTAAAGTACTACCATATCTAATTATTTGTATTCAAAGCACAGCCTTCCAAGTTATGGTCATTTACAAAGATCTTTGATTCAGAATTTAAAAAAAAGACAGTACTGTATGATTGATAATACAAACAATACAGTTCCCTTACAGACAAGCACTTCATAGAACAGCAGTTCAGACAGGAAGAATAAAAAAAAAAGGATAAGTACATTTTCTGGAGATATCTTCTCCTCAATGCTTATTTTTTGTTTTGTGAATACCTGGAAGCCAAACCAAAATCCAAAGGCACACATGAAATTACACCAGGGTATTGGAACGCATGAATTTGTGAACTACACTAAAATTAAGTAAATGGCCAAAAACACTTGAGCAGGAGAGATATGCTACTGCTTATCCAAGCCCTGTTTCAGTTGTAGAAGTTACTCGGTTCTAGACCCAGAACCTACTCTGAAATATTCTGCTATACATTCCTCAACAAAATGACTATTTTAGTCATGAGTTGGGCCATTGTGTCTGAGAATGTCTGCAAGCGCGCGCGCACACGCGCGCGCGCGCACACGCACAAGCGCACACACACACAAGCGCACACACACACACAAGCGCACACACACACACAAGCGCACACACACACACAAGCGCACACACACACACACAAGCGCACACACACACACACAAGCGCACACACAC
>JACXGI010005308.1:0-37737 GCA_016801175.1 Esox masquinongy | reverse complement strand
TGGACTCCCTTGAGCTGGACTTATATAAAATCATCATGATTAAAAAGAAAGCACAGACCGACAGCGCTACACACAGCAGCCATGACAGGGATCACAGCACATGATGGAGCGTAGTCCAGCCAGCAGGTACAAGAGGAAGAAAAAGGAACACTTGGTTAGCATCATAAGAGCACAGTTTGGTGCGGCTTCCTGCTTTATACCCCCTCCCCCCCACCACAAAATATAACATTGCCTGAGCCTTCAGGAATAAATACTACAACAAAAAATGGACACAAAAACAAGTCATAAAAACTATTTGTACTTAAACACCAGAGAAGGGATGTGGGATGCCCATCCCGGCAAAATTGAACTGACAACACCATCTTCAAGCAGTGAACTCACGCAAACGTCGCACCCATCACACGCGCCACCCACGAAAAATGAGCCAGCAGGATTGGGCATGCTGTGGCAGTTGACAACTCTAACTGGACGATACAGTGACAGTTCAGATCTCCAGCTGGGTGGGAGACAGGAGACCTGATACACAACAGAACAGGAGACCTGATACATAACAGAACAACTGTCAGATAAGGGTTTCAAGAGCTTTGTACAATAACTTGATCCATCCGTTCATTGATTGTTTCATTAAGTCTTCTCGCTTTCTAAATGGCCTGTCTGCTATAGGAGGAATTAGGATTAAGGGCTTAAAAAAAGCAGATGGGAAGAAATTGGCAGTAACAAAATGAAACCAGGGGTCCTCCATAACAGCACCCTAGGTACTATGTGGATCTCTACTGCTCTCCAGGGCTCAGAGAAGTGTCCTCACTTAAATCAGAGCTCTAATCATCCTACCATCTTTAGTGTTGGTTTAGATCATAAATTATGTCTTTAAAAGTCTTAAAACAATAACAGGAGGGGAGCATTACACTGCCCAACACAGTATCAACTAAATATATGGAAGGAAACATCTAGAATGAACCATAAAAACATCTGGCAGGAATATCAGTGACATGAAATTGAGATTTACAAGCAGAAGATGCTAATAAGTTTTCAGCCTTTTCAAACACTCGATACACTCTTGTCAAATTTACAGTCTGCTAACCACTCACTTTGAATCTACATCTGGGATAAACAGGTGTCCTGTCCAATCCCTTGGCATTTTCACTGACCTATGAACTTGATTCAAACTTATTGGCAAAATGTTTAGAGGGTCAACCCAAGTCGGTGATTATATCTGGTCCGCTATAAACTGAAGTGTGAGAAGACAGTGGAAAAAGGTGTATTCATTGAAAAAACAGAAGCTCAATGGATCTCTCGTCAGTGGCTGCTTGGCAGAATGGTCTTCTCAGGCTCGTTGGGTCCTTATACTGATATACCCTTCATTCCGATGTGTGTCAGACAGTATCTCCGTTTTTAAATGGTGAGTTTGTCATTGTATGTTACCCCCCCCCCTCAACAAACGACCACAGGTCCTTTGGCTGAAATGTATCCAGTCATTCCCTGGGAATTAGCTGTTGATGCCTCGCTTTTTCAAACTGGACAGAAAGTCCCAGAGTTCAGTTTTGTTCCTTTGTCTGCGTTCGTAATGGCACCCCGTTCCCTATGTACATGTAGGCACACTACTTACCAAAGGCCTACAGGCTCCGGTCGACAGTAATACACTATATAGGGAAGAGAGTGCCATTGAGGACTCCTCCTTTGTGTTGTGTTTTACCACTCCGCATCCCCAACAGCTTTGGAGAAGACATAATCTCGGCCGTTCAGGTTCATTATCCCATCCTTCAGGTGGAATTTCCATTTGTTCTTACTTCTATGGATCTGAGGAGAGGGAACAGTGTGACACACTCCTCTGTCTCCCTGTCAAGGAGCTGGGATTGAATACGAATACATATCTACCAGGAATATTTGATGCTTAATCTTTTTGTACAGGAATTCTCAAATGCATAGTCCTAAACAGTAATTTGAGTATCGGAACAGTTACTTGGAAATTAAGCAAATACTATTTCCTTAAAGATAAGGAAAGCGAGAAGGTTGGTGAAAAAACTACTAATCTTTAAAACAAATGACCAGTATCGGTAAGGTTGTGCAGATATTTAAGTAGTCCGTGTAAGGAGGGAAGCCACTGGACAGTGTCAGGGAGGACTTAAGAGGGCAAGGTACCACCTGTCACATACCAAGTCTGGATGGGGCTTTACTGTATTGGGCATGCCTTACCTTGTCGTACTGACACACCACCACGTTTTCTGTATCAAACAGCTCTTGGTCCTCCTCATCACTCACATCATCTTCACTGTTCAGAGGCTCCTGAGACAGACAGACAAACAGGTTAATACCATCACCACTACTAATTTCTACATAGGACTGCAGTGTTCTGCTACTCAGAAGAGGCTACAGAGAAAATCTATTTTAAAACGTTTCCGGAACTGTAGATTTCCAGCGTATTTGCTTGTCTCTCTTTGTCTGAGTGTACACCCCACCTCCTCCACCTGTCCGTCCTCGCCTCCGTCTTTGTCCTTGTCTTCATCTTCATCCTCATCGTACTCCTCTTCCTCCTCCTCCTCGTCTTCATCCGAGGACGTGTCCCCTGCTCCATCAACCTGTAGCATCATGGGCGGCTGCTGCTGGGTCATCTGCTGGGCCTGTTGCTGCTGTGGGGCCCCTGGCGCAGCTCCGCCCTGGGCCTGTGGTTGCTGCTGCTGCTGCTGCTGTGGGGCCCCTGGCGCAGCTCCGCCCTGGGCCTGTTGTACTTGCTGTACTTGTTGGACCTGCTGCATCTGGCCTGCCTGGCCGGCCATCTGCATCACCTTAACAGAGGACAGGTTGACAAGGACTGGTTAGTGACTGACTGTTGAACACGGGTCCACCGTTCACCATCGGCACATTAACAAAGGAAACAGTCCCCCTGGTCTTTGCATATACACAACTGAAAGCCAACCGTAAAAATACATGTAATGAAGACGGGCTGATTCTCTGTCATTTATTACAAAGGCACTTGAATTAGACGAATCACACCCCGCGTCGGAGCAGTGACAGAGGTCTGACCTGTGTGTTCTGCTGGACTTTGTTCCCAGTGAGGACGATCTGCTGAGGCTGGATGATGACTCCTGTCTGCTGGGGGAGGCCTCCCTGGAGCGGAGTCAGCACCTGGGGGTGGGGGGGCACATGATTTTACACCCCAGGAAACACTAACATACAGTTCACCTTCAAAACTACCACTGTGGTTACAGGACATGAGAGCCATCTTAACCCGAAGACCCCGACGTAGAAACAGTAAATCCTATAACGTCAACCTATACCTCAATCAGGTGGATTAGACGTGTACCTCCACCACGGGGCCTACGTGCGGTCGGGGGGAGGGCACCTACCTGGGTGATGGGCCGTACCTGCTGTATGACGGGAGCCTGCACGCCCCCGGGCTGCATCTGGGGGAGGACCTGCTGCTGGAGCACCATCTGCTGCTGGGGCTGGATGATGTACTGGGCTCCGTTGGCCGCTCGCACAACCTGCAGTATCTGACCTGGGGTCAGAGAGGGGGGGGGGGTTAGACCGGCCAAGGGCACGCGTGTTCAGGATCTGACCGGAGATCAGAGGAGAGAGAGTTGGAGAGCGTAGCCCTCGATACCCAGACCCAACCTCGTGAGACTCAACCCAAGACCCCGGCATCCAAACCACGGCCAGACCAAGAACAGTTTGCATTTTGAAAAGAAGAGCAAATATATGAAGGAGTCAGAAAGAAAGGCTTGTTATTCCGTAATGTGGTGGGGAGTATAGGTAGTACACACCGTCCGCCGTTTTAAGATAAACATTCTGGGGCAAATTGCCTGATGTGCATCACCCGGGAAGGACAGAAGAAATTCAGGGCAGAACACAAAAAAACAAAAACAGATGGTATTTGGTGAGGTCATCTTTCTGCAGTAACAGGCTGTGTATTTACTATTAGTAGTCAAATAATCACTGAATCGGTGTGCATTGTAACAGAAAGCCAGTTCCTCTACCTTGGCTGGTGATGAGCTGCTGATAGGGACTGACTCCAGTGGGCAAGGCCAGGGTAGCGGCAGTGGCTGCTGCACTCTACAGGACAGACAGAGACAACACACATGACCCACCCAGGCTAGGAGACGGCTGGCCCTCAACAACAACCAGGGAATAACCCCGTTTCAAACAGAGTCACAGCCCGCATTAATGGACCTGCACAAGAGAAGCAGTTCAAATGCAGCGTCCATTTTCTGTCGAGAAAAAAAAGTCATGTGAAACATGCCAATGTTGTTTTTCCACCAAAAACACATTCGGAATAGAAAGCAGTGCATGATGACATATAGCACATGTAAAAGGTACCTATTCTTGTACATTTCCATTTATCGACTAAAATCTCAAGTTCAATGTTTCCATTGCATGTTCAACTAAACTATGTTTTTTTCTCACAAATGGTTGCGATTCGTTTCCACTCTGACCTTTATGTCTGCCCTCTGAGAAACAGCTCTCACACACAGTATGCTACTTTGATGAAATTGTTACAGATAACAGTAGGATTTCTATTTTTCAGACATCAGCCATGCATCAATCATGTCACAAAATATTACGCCCTTGATAATAATGGGATAGGTGCATGAGCTCATCCCTGTAACCCTTTACAGCCATGTGAAGTTAACTCATTTCATCCGAAGCCTTATTAGCTACATGCTTTAAATAGGTGTACACCACAGAACATCCAAATTTGCAGTTTAGGTGTTTGACAGATGTGAGTTCAGAAAACAAACCAGATGGTGGCGAGGCTGGAGGAGGAAAACAGGACATCAGAAAGATGGGGAACGTCTTTATCAGGCAGAGACCAGGGGAGAGGGGCAGAGACCAAGGGAGAGGGGCAGAGACCAAGAGAGAGGGGCAGAGACCAAGAGAGAGGGGCAGAGATGTCTTGTTTTATCTGCTCAGTAATCCAATCCAAAATCCATAGCTCTCACTAAGCGATTTATCGCGTGGCGTCTCATCCCTCCTCCTCTCATCCATCTGTCCTTCAGCTGGCCGGGTTAGTCACGCTCAGCACCAGCTGGTGACATCTACACGCTGTGTGCTTACTGGGGTCAGAGTGTGTACGTGTGGAAACAGCTCTATAGTCCAGGTGAATGATATCCAAGGATAGAGTGATAACAAATCGGCTCTCATCACGGACACATGCAAACGGCCAGCAGCCAAGAAGGAACGATCGGTTTAATCAGGGCTAACTTCACAGCCGTTGTTGGCACGTAACCTCAACGAAACTGTCATTATTAGAGTCTTAGACCTGATTAAACACGGGCCCCTGGGCAATCATGCAGGTGCAGTCTATTTCCGGACAAACAGCCCGGGTCCACTCACCATCCCTGTTGCGTTCATGTGCTGCAGAATTTTGGGATCCTGCACAATGACTTGCTGCTGGGGCGCTGTGGGGAGAGAGCAGACGCGCATTGAACACACGGAGCACACACGTCCAAAAGACCAACACCTTGGCAATGCTGCCTTGGAACCAACAATCAACTGTGTGTGAAATCAATAAACACTGAATGATGTCCATGTGATTATATTACCGCTGGTGACGTTCGGACGGGTCGATTGCCAGTTCGTCACTGTGAATGAGAGTGGATTCTCATTTCAATGCCTTTTATGTGCTTTTCAGATGCTTTGCAGATAGTCATTTCAAGCGGTTCTTTAAAATGTATTTTGGACTGGGCCACATAACAGAGGACCTGTTATTTCTAGACTTTCGGGGAGGTCCACAATACAGGAGGAGTGTTAGAACTGTCGTATAAAGCCTTTTAGATAAAAACAGGATTGTTGGGGGGTGGCCTTAAAGCGCGGTTTCAGGGAATTGTCATCATGTGGTTTAAGCACTTCTCACACCCCCAAATACGTTCACACTGGCATGGACCGAGAAAGCCTGAAGGAGGGCCATCACAGGATTTAGAGTGGATACAGGCCTAGGGTTTCTAGAAACCATTAAAGAACAGGTTTCCTCCACACAGATTAAGTCCTATCCAGGGGCTGTGTCCACAAAATCACTTTAGACAAAGTCCTGTGAAAACTGTTAAAAGCTCATTTAAGAGGAAGAAAAACCTTGCAGCTCAGAGTGGGTTTTAGGATAATGTTAAGAAACTGCTCTGGCAAACCGAACAAAGAGAAATATAAATTTCTATCACAGCAGGTAATAAATGCAGTTTTGGGGACCATGAAGGGAAGATAGTGATGAGGCTCTCTGACAGGGTTAGAGGAATAAGCATCACCTGCTGCCAACTCCACAGTATGAGTAAGACAACCATGGTGAAACTAACAGTATGAGTTAGACAACCATGGTGAAACTAACACAGTATGAGTTAGACAACCATGGTGAAACTAACACAGTATGAGTTAGACAACCATGGTGAAACTAACACAGTATGAGTTAGACAACCATGGTGAAACTAACCGAGCATCAAATGTGGAAATATTAATCACTTCAGTAACTATTAACTCATGCCTAATGTTTTTAACCAGTTAAAGGGTGTTAAATGAGAATGTATTATATTAGGACTATTGGTATATCAACCCATTATAAACTGATCCCTGACAAGCATCAGGTCCCTTACCGATGATGTTGCAAGCATCAGGTCCCTTACCGATGATGTTGCATAAAACATTCGGAAGTTAAATGACGGAACACAATGTCAACAAGATGCCGTCAAATCGGTCATATTATAGACACGCCAAATGAATGCATCTTTGTTGTAACAAGGACATTATTGCATCCTAAAGGGATTCATTTAAATAGAAACATACATGTTGGTGAATCAGCCTAGAGGTAACGTGTGGTATTTAGTCACAAGTGCAATAGACAGCCAGAGGCCAACAGTCAATGAGAAAGGAACCCAAATTAGAATGACTGAATTTGTCAGTGGTCAACCACTAAATGTGATAATTGGCTAAGTGAACACCAGCTTGAAATCTGAATGCATGTTCTACCTTCTGTAGCCAAAAACAGAAACATTTTCCGGTTAGGGACAAGTCACCTTAAGTGACTAGCAAAATAGCGGAAGACCAGGTGTGTTGAATTGTGTCAATCACTGAACTGACCTACTGAACAAAGCAGTCTGTTCAAACAAGGCAGCCCCAATGTCTCGCTACAGGAATCGTTGCCTACTCCTGCTCTAGGCTTAATCTGTGTCTGGGAAACCAGCCGCAAAAGAGCAAGTACAGGGTGCTGTGTGTTGGGGCGGGGGGCCCGAAGGCCGTGCCTGTGTGTGTCGGGGCGGGGGGGCCCGGAGGCCGTGCCTGTGTGTGTCGGGGCGGGGGGGCCCGGAGGCCGTGCCTGTGTGTGTCGGGGCGGGGGGGCCCGGAGGCCGTGCCTGTGTGTGTCGGGGCGGGGGGCCCGGAGGCCGTGTGTCGGGGCAGAGGACTGGGACTAACCCTGCTGCTGCTGGGGCAGGAGGACCTGTTGGGCCTGGGTCTGCTGCGTGATCTGCTGGGACTGCTGGGCCTGCTGCTGAGCCGTTGCCTGGAGGGCCGCCTGCTCCTCTGTATGGAAGCCCTCCACTGCCTTACTCTGCATCAGCTTGTTCTCCCACAGCTAGGGAAGAGGAAGAGAGAAACACTTAAAAAAATAAATAAAAAACATGGTCAAATGGAGAAGGGTAGGTAAGAAGGCAACATCATTGTATAGAATTCTATGTAACATATTTTCGAACCCTCCAACCAATAAATGAAGCTGCAATTAAAAGGTGCCGATCGTTTCCTTCATTTGGGATTTAACTCATGCTTCAAATAAAAGGCTCAACTACATATCCGCAACTGGGAAACAGATGAAGAGAAAATCTGTAGACAGGAAAAACATTCTCTAATGGGAAGGGGTGAGTTTCGTACTGTTTTGAGCTCCATGAGAACCTGCTCGTCCACTCCCTCATCCAGGAAGAGCTCTCGGACCTCGTTGATAACATCCTCAATCACAGACCTGTAAAGTTTAGGCTGACAAAACACGAAGAGCACTGTTAGAAGTGTCCTACTGTACATTATAATGCAGGAGGTTAGAGCCTTGGATGCCGAATGGCTGAAATATGTAGCATAAATTCATTTTTACTGTTCTAATTGCCTAATAAAGCAGTTTATAATAGTGATAAAGTAACTTAGGCCTTTGAGATACATGGAAAATATACCATGGCTAAGAATTGTATTCAGACATTCTAAATTGCGTCATCTCTAAGAACAGCTCTTAGCGGGGTATACTAGCCATATACCACATCCATTTCATTATGACTTAAGAATAGTTATTCCATATGCTAATAATTATGATAGTATGAAACGCAGCTAGGCAAAACCTATTGACAGAATTTAGAAACTTCCTAAAGGTGCCATTCTTACAACAAAACTGTAAATTAGTTGGACATTTATAAAATCATGGTTTGTAATGCGAATGGCCAGACTGATTGCATCAAATAATTGTTAAAATGTCTGGACAACTTTGGTAACCATCAATATTAACAGTAAAGTGCCTAAACATATTACAGCACCAGAGTTTATATACATGGTGATTTTGTAATGTGATAGCCATGATAAGCAATAACCCAAAATTACTGATAGACCAGCCCATAGCAACACCACAAACGCCATTTACGGGTCTCAATTCCAAGAGACAGATCAGATGACGCAAACTACATTTAATCGGCCAAACAAAATACAGACTGTGACGTTCAATCGTCGAACATCATAACCCCCTCAAACGAAAATGATCGCCTTATGAACAAGAGAGAGGCCATCTGCTGTCTCCTTTCCCCGGTCAGTTCGGACCTCCGTCTCCCACTCTCCGTTTCTAGGCCTGTCTGCTCACTATTTAAAGCTCAACCGGGTGTTTATACGTATAGCCGGTGACGTAGCACTGAGTAGCACCTTCCCATCCCGGGCAGTCTATATTAGAGAGCCAATATGGCTGTATAAAACCGAGCCACGGAAAGGAGGAGGGTCACAACCGTCGAGAGAGGAGACGTGGAAGCCATTTTACAGAACGGCGGCGGTCAAGCGACCATTGCCTCGTGCTCGTAGTCGCTAATATTCGAATATTGGATTTAAATAGAATTGCTAGAAGATGGGGTGATTTTTGCTGGTTAAAATGTATTTTAGAGATGGGGCCAGAGAAATAAATAATCGGATAAAAGAAGGTGAAGAGGCTAGCTAGCAGTCTCGTTCGTGCATGGTGGACAGAGGACAGTACGACCTTGTTTGAAATTTAGTAATATCTTCCACTAGACAATCAGTTTTATACTGAAACATGGGAATTACTGTAAACATGCGCATTGGATGAGAAGGTGCTTCCAACTGTACATCGAGGCTATATCTAGTATTACATTAGACTGTAGGAACAACTCACAAACATTAGGTAGCAAACATTAAAAAGAGAATCTCTCTCTACAGTAGTAACCCGTAAACAAAATGCACCAGTATATGTTACGTTAGTTGATTAATTTGTTAGCTGGCTTGGTGGAAATGGCAGCGTCGCTTGCAACTTTTCCTACAGTACAATCCAATCAACAAGGCTCAAATCAGATTATATCTAGCTATTTAAGAAGCTAGTGTAAGGTTTATGAACTTTCAGAGAACATTTGAACACGACACGTTACCTACGCCAATCCCCTGCAGCATTTTGAAATCTCAGAGGATTCAAATGGTTTCGAAATAGGTTAAAATGGCCGATTATTGTAGCTACGTTCACGTTATGCCTATAACTTTATTCATGAAAACATCAAAATTGTGTTTGCCAAATAGTCTTTATATATGCTTGCACTCAATAAAAAGCAAACCTTTTTGGCAGCTAGCAGGTAACTAGCTAGTCTGCCATCATTCCTAGTTCTGTCTCACTGACTACCCTCTGAGAATGATCCTTACCACTGGATTCGAGTTTGCCGAGCTCGCCATTACGCGTAGTGTAAAACCACACGAAAAGCAAGCGAGAAATAAGTGGAAAAAAAGAAAAAACGATCTAAAACAACTGGGTACGATACTTAAAATTAGCCGGCATAACTTTTGTAAATAAAACACAGAGTTTAACGGTCTTATTTACAAATCCGGGCTGTGCCTTCCCAGCCGTCCTTCACCCGCCGTTGTCCTGCTTTATATACCGAGCGATGGAGCTGCGAGTGCGCGAGACATAGGGCAGGGTCAATCCGGTCATTACCGCGAGATTTCGCGGGAATATCGTAAAGGAGAAAAACAGCTTCAACTTTGACAGCAGTGTTTGACAGGATGTCATTTTATTTCTCCAAAATGTGGCTAAGGATCCTTTTTTTTTGGACATTTAAAGAATATACAGTATATATCTTGTTGAAGATCCAGATGCTTCTGCTATTTTTTTTGGAGGGCAAAAGACTGTTGGCAATTCCATGAATGAAAATATCCACTAATAGCTTTATATTACTTCTCAATTGCTTTGTGGATGACTGATGTTTTTTTTTTTTTTTGCAACTTTCCTTATTGCTCTAGTGAAAAAAATATATATACTGAAGCAAGATATAAATTAAAAGGTGATTCTTTTTGTGTTTGTGTTTCTTTTTCATTAACTGTTTACGTTTGATTTTCAGTTTTCCACAATGAACTTAGGATTTAATTTGAAATTCAGTTTTATTTGTTTGGTATTTCTGTATTTTGTGTGATGCATAAAAACATTTTGGTTTTCTTCGTTAGTTGCAAAACAAGGTGATGCGAAAAATAATATAATAATCAAGCAGTGAGCCAGTAAAGCTGTGAGGATGATGCCTCCAATCAGTGTATACTAACGTTATCTTTCTAAATATTTTTATTGACGTATTTTGGAGTGGCAGATTCGAGCCACTGAATGTAATAGCTCCATTGCACCACTAGAGAGTGATAAAACACCACATAAGAAAACAGGGATTTTTTTATCTTTGGGTTGGAGTATCTTTCTGAATTTTGGATATTGGACAGAATTACGGTTTTTCTCATTTGCATATAATAATTATTGGAACTGAGGTTAAAAGTACCAATGTCTGAACAACAATGGTTAAAGCTTTTCATTTACTTGCCTTTAAACATGGATTGAATATTTCGGACCCACTTTCGAAAAACGTTCTAATCAAGTGTCATCAATTATAGAAAATAAACTGTGAAGTGTTTTGTTCAAAGAACATTAACGTGGTTTTCATCAGAAGAGAAGATGCTGCAAATTTGTTAACTTTTTTTTGGGCAATCCTAATCAGTAAATGATACTGCACAAAAGTGTGCACGTCTTCATCAGAAGTTAATCAGGTTGGGAAAAATCTGTCATTTGACAACTTTGCACACCTGTAGAGATGCAGATCATTTATTTGTGGCAGCCAAAGGATTGTGTTCCTTTGATTACTGTATTTGTAATTTTGCTATAATAATGTTTTTATGACTCTTCACGTTTTGAGATGACAACTATAGTTTGAAAATGCATTTACAAAATTCCATAGAGTTCTGTCGTGAGAACACTGTTGTAGGAATCAACAAAATTGTTCCAAAAAATGCTTGTAAGCGACCAAAAAAAGGTTAATGCACAGAAATAAATTGAATGAGAGTCCCCCTATAATTTCTATGCATTTAATCTTATCTAATTGACAAAAAAGATGGACAACTTCAGAATGGAGCCAAAAGGATTAATACCCAATACATTTGATGACCCACATCGCAACTAATCAAGGTGAAAAGACATGATCTACTGTCTAATTTACAGTGACCTACAGAGTCTTTATCCGCCTTGGTGAAAATCTGCAGGCGGTATGGTCTGGTCATATGAGTACATGTATTCAATCCTGGAGACTAGTGTTCAATCCCTGTCTTAACCTTCCCACTTACCTCTGTCTTCTGAGTCTGTCCCCTCATATATTTAAAATCTGTCTAAATAAAGCGAAAATGCAATAAAAATAGATGTCTAAAAAATGAAAAAATAAATCTGAAGAATGTTGTTTGTCAGCTTACACTCAAAATACAAGAGAAAACAAACTATTAATTTAAAAAAAAGACTTCAAGAAATTAATATTAACATCTAGTAGAAGTACCTTCCCATCTCTAAAGAGCCTTGTAAAAGTATTAAAACCCCTGACCAATTGTTTCATATTACTGAATTATTATAGCGCGTTGTAATGTTTTTCTTTTCAACATTTTATATTAAAACACAATCAATGACTGTATGGTTACACTGGCTTTTGTATGAAAAAAACATGCTCCCTGTGCTCTGAATTCTTCCAGTTCACAAAGATGAAAGATATTGCGCAGAGTCACCATACCAACTTACCTCCATCTGTGAACCATTAAAGTTGCTGTTGCTTTTTCTGGACAAAAACCCCACTATTCAAGCTGTGACTCTGAAGGAAAATTAAGACCAAAGAGCATTGTACGGAAGTCAGAGATAAAGTAATACAAATACATAGATTAGGAAAAAGTTATAAAATAATACAAAGATGTTCGGATATTCCAGTGAGCTTTGAAAGTACCATCTGAAAGCATGAGAGTGGACCACCTGTGATGTGGGAGAAGGTGTTATGGTCAGTTGAGACCAAGATAGAGCTTTTTGTTAAATCTCAAAGCGCTGAGTGTGGCAAAAACCTAACACTGCCTGTGTCTCAATACACACCATCCCTACAGTGAAGTATGGTGGTGGATGCCTCATGCTGTGGAGAAGCTTCTAATCAGGAGTGACCGGGCATCTTCGTGAAATCGAAGGAAGAATGGATGGAGCAAAATACAAGTAAAAACTGCAAGAAAACCTGCATCGGTTGACAAAAAAATTGAAGCTTGTGTGGAAATTTGCCTTTCAGCAGGACAATTATCCCAAGCACAAGGCCAAAGCAATATTGGATTGGGTGAATGCAGGTGAATGTCCTACCATGGCCTAAGTCTTGATCTTAATCCCATTGAGAATCTTTGATGCTGTTTGAAAATTGCAGCCCACAAGCACCATTCAACCAAACTGAACAAACCTGGAGCAAATCTGCCAACAAGAATAGACAAAAATCACTTCGATGCAGTTTGCAAAACTGGTACCTACCAGAAGACTTAATACTGTTATTGACCCTAAAGACCCTGCAAAGATGATTAAGACCTACTGTAAGCAAAATGTCTAGTAGATCAACGAAAAGGTAAAACTTTAGAGGTGGTATGTACCTAAAAAGGACTTAAAAATAAGTTAACCAATAATAAGTTAACCAATGCAGGTGGCAATGTGTTATTTTTTTTTCATGTTTTATCAGAAGCAATTTAGTGCAAAGCCTATAGAATATGATGCCATAGGCGAAGATTTGCAGGACATTTTTACAGGATTCCTTATTGTGGAAGAAGAAACCAATACTGAATTTACCCTTAGACTGAAGTTGGGTGATATAAGTATTGAATGAAAGCGAGCAGTCATGCCTTTACCAAGATATTTGTAGGTGTCGGCATAATCTCACTCAAACCCCTTCAGAGCGATGATGTTTGGGAGGCAGAACGATTGAGGTGAATGTACTTTTGTTTGGCATTAAGGGGCAGATAGAGGTCAAAAAAGGAATGTTAAATGTTAATAGAGCTATGTTAAAGGGTAGATAGCCCATTATTCAGTGAGGAGCCAGTTGTACACAGGGTAGTGTCATCAGCACAGAGGTGGACAAAGAGAATTGAGTTGTCCCAAGAGTAAAACCTTGGGGAACACCCTTAGGTGCCACAATAGATGTGGACAGCAAGCCCTCCAGGTATTCAATATTTTAGACAGGCAAGGCAGAATTGAGATAGGTCAAATAACAGTCAGGGTCTAGTTTGTCACATCCTTTGAAAAAAGAAATAATATCAGCATCTATTCAGTCCTGTGGGAACCCAGCTGATTGTAATGAGAGGTTAAACAGGCAGGTGATAGGGGCTGAGATAATAGAGGCAGGCTGCCTCAAAGAAAAGTGGCGCAAATCCTGAAGCCCAGATGATAAGTATGGGTCCAGTTTAGGCAACTCCTTCCACACTGTAATCACATCATAAAAGGAGAAACATGGGGTGCTCTGCAAGATAGGATAGGGGCAGCGGAGTTGGCAGAAGGAGCAGGCTGGGCCGATTCAAACACAGGAACAGCCCTGATGAAGTGACTGTTGAAGTTCTCAATAATTTGTCATCAACAGAGGCTGTGCTTTGATATTTTGGTGCTGTAGGTGACTGGGAAGACAAGGTGATGTTTTATTGCTCTATAACTTCAAAAGATCAGAACCATTGATGGCAAAATAATGTTTGTAAACATTTTTTAAAATATGTGTTTGTGTAGATCTGTTGTTAGTCTGCTGTTTGTCAAAATCAATGTTACGTCCCAAAAAAGAGCAGTTATTTGAAAATATACAGTGTAGGTTTATTATCATATAACATACTTTCTAACTAGTTTTAAACATTCAGGAGTGGCCTGAGGTGTTGCCTAGAGCTATACCTGTGCTCTTCCACAGGGAAGAATCCCCAAATCATAAAACCATGTAATAAACGCAGGCTGACAAAGAGCCATACGTCTACTTTCTACAGTCTCCATGGAAACCTGCCTCAATGGACATTTTGTAGTTATGGATGATCTGGACCATGGAGAGCAGAACTCACCCCATATCAGTCAAGTTAACACACCTCACAGATTCCACTCTCCCGTTGTTGCTGTGTATGGTCTAGCATAATGAATTGATTATTAAGCGCATTAAAATCTCTTATATTTTTGAATAATTATGTCTAAGCACCGTACATAACTATGACATTACACAGACAAAGTCTAGAAGAGGAATTTACATTTTTTTTAAATGTCCCTTACAAAAGTGGTGAATGACAACTTCCAAGAAAACCAATACAGATTAGGCAGACATATTTCTGTGTTATCAAAGGTGTAACCATTACCTTTTGAGTCTCAGGCAACTTATTTTGTCAGTGGAATGATGCCCCTTAAAGATGTACAGAATAAACATGCACTTTTTTCTTTTTCTTTGCTGCAGTTGCATAGCAACAGAGACAGTCTGCATGCAGTTGTAGTTCATTGTGGAGGGATATGTGATGCGCTGAGCTGTGCTGTGCGGGGAGGCAGTAGCTCGTGATTAAGTCTGTAGTCTTTGGCTTTAATTATGAATGGCCTTCTTTCCTTCCTTTGCTACATGACTCCAACATGGCAACCATGACTAAATTGAAAGACAAGAAGTAACTCTATACCATAACATTGAGTGTGACTAAAACACACTTAATCTGATCCAAATGACTGGATTTGATTACAGGAAATAATTAATATTTAATAAACAGTTGACTTGGGATGTTCTGACCCTTGTTTTTACGAAAATGTGAGGTCAGTAAATGGGCCAGTCTTGAGATTAAATTACAGACATTGGCCTCAATATCATAATGATCAATATACATTTAAATTCAATCGCTATTAGACAGCCCCCATTTTGATTTGAATAAAGCCTTTCACATTTACAGCATTTGTCCTTTGTAGAAGTATTTAGAATGTGACTTTTGGACCAGAATTAAACATTTAAGAGATAAACGTTGACCTATTTTGCATACCCCGCCATACATCCATGTCTTTATTATGGAAAACATAAATGGTTGAGATTGATGTACAAAAACTGTTATGAATTATTTCTTAAGATTCTTAAGAAAAGTTTGAACATAAAAAGGAAATGAAAATACAATCTTTGATTCAGTTTGTGCAGGCACAACACAGAAACCTCAGATGATGTCAAGTGAGGTCTAAACTGTTTTTAGATAATTCACAGCACCTGACAAAACTGGTCAGCTTTGATCACCTTTACCTCTTGAATGTTTTGTCATTCAGGTCCAAGATTTATTGTTCTGAGCACTTCTACAAAGGGTAGATATGTATGGAAGGTTTGGTTCAAATCAAAATAGGTGCTGTCAAAAAGTTAATTAACTCTAATATAGTGTTCCAAGATCTAGTTTAAACAATTAAGCTTTCAAAGTTTTGCTTGCTTTTTTGATGCATTTCTGTAACAGAGAATTGTTATTTTCAGTTAGTCTAACAGTAGGACGATTTGGTTTACTATACTGTACGGTTGTTACATGCTTATTGCTGTTGTTGATGAGGTTTTATTTTTAGGATTAGCCATAAATCACAATAGGTAGTGTACAGATTTACTGGTGTCTTGTGTATTGTTTTTTTGTCTTTTAGTCATTGGATATACAGTACCAGTAAAAAATTTGGACACATCTACCCATTCATTGACAGGCACTGTATACAGTTTATTTTACCAGGTCAGTTTTGGGTTAATTAAAAAATCTCCTCTCAATACATCTTCTGTCAATACATTGCACATGTAACATCATATGTTTTTATTAATTTAATTAATTATATTTCCAGCACAAGAGTCACATTCAGGTCAACTTTTGCAACTTGTATTTTTTATTATTGCAACTGGAAGACAATACATCACATAAACATTATCGTAGATTTCAGAAAAATGGAAAAGAAAAGACAACATTTATACATTTTTTGCCACGTTATTGGACAATGTGATATTTACATGAATGAATTTAGATGAAATAGTTTGAAATCGTTCTTTGGCAATCTGATTGCACAACAAGGAAAGAATCAAACATTCACTGAAAAACCAATCAAGCGGGTGCACTCTGCATCACATCTATTCGTCTCACAGATCAACTTAATAGTTTGTATTTGACATCTCTATTCTATGGCTTTCTGACACTTGTCAAATACTCGCTCACTTGGCAGTATTGTAACGTATTAGAAGAGTAAACAAAACACACAAAAAAGGCTAATAGAAAAAAAAAATGGTGGCGTGGCTGATTAGCCTTGGGTGAGTCAGAAATTACATACCTGATCCCTATATAATGCATTACTTTTAAGTACTGCACCACAGTATGTAGGGAAGGGGCTGCAATTTGGGATGCACACCTAGTATTGAGCCCGATTTAATTTGGCAGGTTTTTGTTCAAATATACTAAAAATGTGTTTGTCATTCAAGGGCAATTCAGGCAGTGAAGAGATTCCTTTTTCTTTCTATTTCTATGTCACTCTGTCCTCTTTCCTGCTGGGGATCCATTGGTCAGGCAGATCCTTATAGGGTAATGAGCTCACCTTCCCTCCCCACATATCACTGTATGGGTTCCAAATGGCATCATATTCCCTATATAGTGCACTAAACTAGACCTGGCCAAATAGTAAATATACCGGATCTCTACGAGTCTGTAGGGAATAGGGTGCCATTTTTGATGCAGTTCCTGTGTGAATCACTGGAGGAGATGGTGGTTACTAAAGCAACACATTCTCCTTGACATGCCACTGCTGAATGTACAACATATTAGTCACCAGTTCACTGACTTCTTACTGCAAATAACACAGGGGGCTTGACCTGTAACACAAGAACACTCCTGTAGTACCCCCGTAGAGTGGGAGTGGAAATGGCAGCGAGGTATACAATGGCTTTGTCTTTTTCATGTCAACATTAATGAAAAAAACACATTGAATTGAATAGAACAGTCAGTGTTCTGTATCAAAGTTGATAGAATACTATGACAATGGAAATCCCAGTCTAGCTGTCACAGTTACTCTTTGTCTTCCTCTAAACCCAAGGCAACCTCTGCTCTCCCTGCGCAGTGCACATAACCTCTTATTAACCTCCATTACCTCTGCTGTTTGGACAGAAATGTCATTATCTTGTGGCCCCACTGAATGTACATAACGGAGCATGGACTGGCTGAGGCTTTCTCATTATAGCCAACACTAATGTGTTATGGCAGTAGGCTACATGTACTGGGTCACTTAAACAATTTGAGGAATTTAAACATTGCTCACTAATAATTTTCGTTTGCACGATGCGAGTGATCCATAACAACAGGCAGTATAGAGTCCATCGGAATACAGATCTGTATATTCCGTTTTAACTTTCAACAACAGGTTTGACTATACTGGTGTAGGCTAGGTTTGAACAGTAACTTCTGAGTAATTCTAAATTCCATGTCGAACTGATCCATATAATTGGTCTGTTTCCACTGACGTTTCTGCCAGGAGAAAACTAGGACTCAAATGTAACAAATTTACTAAACAAAACAAGAAAACACTTTCATAAATAAAGAAATATGAGCTGTTCAATATGAAAACATGTCAAAGACATCAAAACACAACAAAGTCTTGAGGGCAGGCACAATGTTAAAGGGTGTATGGTTTTTAGACACACAAACTCACACACACTATTGATATCTTCTGAATAACACTAGAACACCGACACATTAACGTTTAAGAGGCTGAAGAAGACTGAAGGCCATATTAGAGCCTATTCAGCTGAGACATCTAGCCATTAACCTAACATAACTGGGTTCAAATGCTATTTGAAACTTTTTAAATACTTATACATTTTGCTTTAGCCTTGCTGGGGTGCCAAGTGGGCGGGGTTCGCAGCTTTTGGAACTTAACTAGTTGTGGCATTACAATTGGCTTAACTGATTCATTTTCTTTTTCAAATAGTCTTTTAACCCAGATCCGTTATACCTACAGCCCAGAGTAGCAGGGCCTCATAATTGCAGAGTGATTTCCCCATAAAGTTTCTCCCTGAAGAAGATTTGTCTTTAGAAGCCCGCTCATCTGAAGAAATACAATATCAATTTATAATAAAAAAAAAATCTAAATAAAACCAAATATTGGGCGGCAAAACCTTAGTTTTCTCTCCTATGATCTATGTTTATATGAAAATAAGTCATGCTTCATGCTAAATACATTGTTTATCTTACATGATCTTTGAATAAAAAAAGATGTACTTTTGTATCTTATTTACAAGCACCCATGCAATATAACTGAGAAAGTCCTGCAGGTCAAATTGCTTCAATTAAGAAAGGAAAAATAAAATATTTTCTAACCTTTTTACAGAGTTGTCCAGACTGGACAAATTGCTTATACTTTTATGAGGGTAGATAGAGTAGGAAGGGAAAACAAAAACAAACAAAAATGCAAGCAACAACAATGAATCCACAGTTTATGTATATCGCTGTCTGAGTCAGCAAAATGAAAGGCATAGGGTAGGTATCTTTAACCAGGCGTTCACGTCTATGGAAGAGGAATATTGGAAGAGTTTGAGGTTGCGTCTCCTTTGGCACCCTATTCCCTGTGTAGTGCACTATTTTCAGCCAGAACCCATGAGCCCGTAGTGCACCATAAATGGAACAGGATGTCAACTTAGACATACCTGTAGGAAACAAGAACAAGATGGAGGAGATATAATATTGCCTCTGACCCGGCACTACGTCATCACCATGGCACCAGAAGTGGAACTATTTGACAGGATAGTTCTAAGAGCTCTTAAAGGAATCATGCCCATTCCTCATGATACTATTGGTGATATAAATTACTGTAATGAATAGAAATGTATTTGAAAGTGCATGATTCTTTAAGAATGGATTTTACAATTATTTAGACATTTATGGTATTTTCTTATCTATTCTCTACAGATAATCAGATGTTGCTATGCCTTAATGTTTGTCTTTGCGAGTTGTCAGGTTGGCTACAGCAAAGCAACCTGGCCACTCGTCTTTGGCACAGACTTACATTTTGTGCTCATGGGCATAGGATGACGTGGATGTGTGTGAGCAGCAAGTTTTAACAGTCCGAAAACTGTTAGTATCATTGGCTCAACTTCCTGGTTTACCTTACTGGAAGATTGCTACAAATTCACAGATAAATGTCAGACAATTGCGACCCAAAACGGTCAGCTATTCTCCTCAAATGACTCTACTGTTAGCATGAATTTCCCTAATTAGTGACAAAATGTGTTTTTCTATGGCTTGCATCCCCTTTACACAACATAAACACATCAACAAAGACACATGCGAATCAACTACCCATCGGAGTTAGTGTTGAAATGAATAGGAAAACAGAGATTTCTTGATATTGCCACAAATAAGTAGGATTCTCCTAATGCCCCTTGAGGAGATAGAGATAGAGAGATGGAGTAGTGTCTATTGAGACTAATGCTTAGTAATTGTTCTCTTGGCCAGTTGATGGTTGGTAGGTGTGTTTAGATCTGTTGTCTATTCCTGCTGTAGACTCTCTGAGCTCTGGCCTGGCTAATATACCGTTTTCACACTGCCGAAGCCAGACCTAGCCAAGCCAGGCCGTATTGGTTTAGCCTGGTCATACATCCGTTGTAGTTGCTGCTGGAACCGTGCTGGAAAGAAAAAATCTGAAGAGAAATGATCAGAGCCAGCAGAGTATCGGCCACAGCTCCGTCGGCCCAACACACCATGACGCCAAACATTTAAAAGCAGCGGGTGGCAGTCCCAATGCCTCCGTCCAGAGTATTTGCCATTGTTTACTCTGCCATTTCCCCGACAATTCTACGTGTCGAATCGCCGCCGCTACCGACGCCCAGCAGGTGTAACAAGCCTTGGAACGCCGCGCGGCCACCTGCTGCTTTTAGCCGTTGTCCGTGTGGTGTGTCTTAGCTATCGTTCCAGGGCCTCGATGTCTTAGTCTTGGGACCTGGTCTGGCCGTGTTTAGTTTCTGAGGGCTTCCTTCTCCTTCTGGGCAGCCTTGGCAGCTCGGTTGGTGATGTTGTTGAGACACGCCCGGACCCCCGCCAGGTGAAGCAGGGAGCCCGCCGCCTCCTTCATCTCCTCGTCGTCACTCTCCGAGGGTGGCTTCTCCGCCGCCGCTGCCGCTGACCGGCGCTTCTTCAGCGGCAATGTGTCGCCCAGGACCCGGAGACGGTTCTTCGTCCACGGCAGGCCCCGCCGCCGGGCATGCTGGGAGAGGAAGGAGGAGACGGACGCCGAGTCCAGCGGGACCTCTTTCGGTTCCGACTTGACGCCTCGATGGACGCCGACCTCCACCGCGATGATGTCGTCGCCGGACACCGAGGGCCCCTGGGAAGAGCAGGGCATGCCGGGGGATTTGGCCGTGCTGTAGTTGTGGTCCTCCTGGAGGTCATCGCTGGGGGGCGGGGAGGGGGAAGCGCAGGGGGCTGGGCCGTCCGCCCGGGTCAGATAGTCTCCCAGAGCTGACCTGGAGAGTGACACAGGAAATAGGAGACAACCGTTACTATTAATACCAACAAACTCCATTTCGTTTGTTGGTTTTAGTAGCCCTGTGACCCCTACTTTTGACCAGGGTCACACGGCTCTAGTAGAGAACTATTTAGGGCAGCGTTCACAGAGGGGGCGGGCTACGTCCGCCATGTCTACACGCTGTTCATACCAGGGTTGCGTTGGCTTGTGTGATCCACCTGCGGACCTACGCGCCGGACATCCGTTCCTACTTATTCCTGTACAGGCCCTGCGTCGTTGCGCTACTTGCACTTACCATGAAAAGGGATGGCGCCATCGTACGCATCTAAAAGAGTCGCTCTCTCCGCCCACAGCATAATACGCCCTCCCTAGGACCAAAGCTTATTCCTCTTCCAGCGGGACAGTCTGTAGGCATATTCATCTCACAGGAGAAACATACCCTCTTCCGTATAATCAAGTATTCACTGTGTACCGTGTGAGAGCTGACGCCCTGCCTGTGGGGAGGCTCAATTCATGACATGGTGTGCGTGCGTGCGTGCATTGGTCTGTTCCGCGTACGCGTGCGCGCATTTGTGTGTGTGTGTGTGTGTGTGTGTGTGTGTGTGGCCCTTCATAGTCTCATGCTCCCATGATAAATGAACAAGTTCAGGCCTGTTCCTTCAGCTTCTCTGAATCACAAGGCTCTTCGCGGCAACAAACCAGTGTGACGGCTGTATAATCACACCTGGTTGGGATAGGGCTCCGACTTCCAAATGGGACCCTACTCCCTACGTTGTGCATTACTTTCATCAGGTCCCATAGGGCTTCGGTCTAAAGTAGTGCGCTAGGCAGGTTTTCCCTTTGACAGGCAGTCTGAACACTATATGATCATGTTGTTCTGTAATATATCGTTATGTGGCGGTATCTGTACAATAAACAACTGGATATGTGATTATGTTAACGGAAAAACAAACGCTTTGTGTTGAGAGGTCTGTGTGTGTGCGAACACAGTCGGCTGCATGCATACACCAGGAGCTGTATGTCAGAACCAGAAGAAAAATGATTGACAGTTTCACTGACCTTATCGCAGTGGTCCTGCTCCCCACAGGGCTTATGGGTAGGGGTCGGATGACGGGAAACAGACCCTGGCTCCTGATACGGGCGGCATTTTGGATCACGCCATGAGGAACTACAGAGAAAGGAGCAGACACAAGGACTTACATAGAGATACACTCAAACACATTCACGACAAAAGAAACACACACCAGTGCACACGAAGTACGCCCATACTGTACACACACACATACAAAAAGGCAAAGAAACCACATACATACATACACGGAACAAGAGTAAAACAAAAAGCAATTTCATTGTTAACGATGCATTCTGGGACTTTTGCGAATAACAAACTTTGGGTTAGGGTTCTCATGGGTAATATGTTGTTCATATTTGAATAATCACTATGATATGTCAATTAATCATGAAATTCCAAGTTTGAGAGTGAGTGGTTATGATGACATGGGACACATATCAGCACATACATGACATTGTGTGCAACGTTCAGGTACCCGGTTTGGATTCGACAGCACCACTTTCACAACCAGTGGGCCAAAAATCGCAGAATGCATCTGTGAACGCGAACAGCACTCACATGATCACCCAAATCATGTTGCCAAACTCCTCCAAAGCTCACCGTTCTTAAAATGTGTTCTTGCCCCCCCATCAGCCAGATCACCACCAATCACCGATCACATTTGTGGATGCACTGCTCTGTCCGTTTTAATTGGCTAGAGTCGGTTGTCACTCTTATCAACTCTTCTTCTAAACCAATGATTGGTCTTGCTAGGCGAGACCTTTCTGAGCCATGGAGATTTCAGATCGGTCATGTTTTAGAGAAATAACTAAGGAATGACGCTAGCGGACTAAATCTAAACCCTTCAAAGGAGTCTGTTGGTGTGATGACAAAATGTTAGGTTGATCGTCACTGAACAGGGCTTTGGTGAATTTTCTGCAGCATGCAGCTCAATAACACCGTAATTGCTGGGATGAGGAACGGTTGCAATGGTAGCCCACACCACAGTAAGACCTGAGGGCAGCTGAGTGAACATTCACTGGTTCTGTCAATTGTCCAGCAGAGCAGTACTGATAGGAGAGAGGAGGTCAAATTGAGCGGGAAACTGTCATAAATGAGTTAAGCCCACTGCAAATCATTCAATTACCAATGACTGCTCGGCCGCTCAATCCATCCCATCGAATGGTTGGGCTAAACAGGCTTATTGTCTCAGTTTTATGTCGATGTCTGGACGCAGCTATACCTGGGAGTGTGTGTGTGGGAGGGGATTGTGTGTGTGCGTGTGTGTTCTATGTTTACCTGAACCATGTGGGAAGCATTTAGTGAGAGAGATGGAGGGAGAATGAGAAAAAGAGAGCGGAAATGAGTAAGGGGAGAGAGAGAGAGAAAAAAATATGAAGAGAGATAGATGAGAGTGACAGAGATATTTAGAGAGCGAGGGAAAGAAAGAGGTAAATTGTGCGTGTGTCTCTGTGTGTGTGTGTTTCAGAGCTCCAGTTATTCAAGGCTGGCTGCTCAGCTCACCACCACAGACACTCCAACTCAGTAAAACAGCTGTCAGGCACATCTCTCTCTGGATCTCCAGGGTCAGTGTGCTTTTCCTAAATGATGACCACCATTTGCTTGGGTTTTGTCTGTGACAGCATATTTTCTGGAGAAAGCATGTGAACTCAGACTCTGGGCCCAATACCTACCACATTTAGCGCCAAACTGTAAATTCTTAATGGACTATATGTAAGTATCTCTGCATATATTGCTATACAAGTAATGTGCTGGTATGACAGCTCCCTGTCTTAGCCTATATCCATTATCCATGATAATCCTGTTGTCTTTGGATGTGGGGTTGACTCTAATAGAGAGTTCTGCTCTTGATAACCTTATAAGTCTCTGCCTGCCTGCACAATATCTATTGTAATCTTGATTACCCGTTGTGCGCGTGCGTGTGTGTGGGCGCACGCACGCATGCGCGTCTTTGTGTGTGCGTCTGGGTGATCTCTGGGTTAATATCCCCCTCTCCTTTCCTCCTCCCCCTTTTCTGCTCTGTCTCTCGCTTCTGCGGCAGGCAGGGCTTTCCGTTGCCGTGGAGATGGCTCCCATTCCACATGCCACAGAGCGGTAGATCACGCTTCAGCGGAGGAGAGGCAGGAAATACCTCTCTGTGTTCAACATGGCCTCAGAGGCACAGCATACAGACACACGCTCCGAGATGACCTGGCTTACCCTAACCCTGGCCCAGCCTGGGCTTGTTTACACTAGAAACACATAATGAACCAGGCCTGACCCTCCTCACACTTGAAACACACAATGAACCAGGCCTGGCCCTCCTCACACTAGAAACACACAATGAATCAAGCCTGGTCCTCCTCACACTAAAAACACACAATGAATCAAGCCTGGCCCTCCTCACACTAGAAACACACAATGAATCAAGCCTGGCCCTCCTTACAGTAGAAACACACAATGAATCAAGCCTGGCCCTCCTCACACTAGAAACACACAATGAATCAAGCCTGGCCCTCCTTACACTAGAAACACACAATAAACCAGGCCAGGGCCTATTAACACTAGAAACACACAATGAACCAGACCTGGCCCCGTTAACACTAGAAACACACACAAACCCAGACCTGGCCCTGTTTACACTAGAAACATTCATTAAACCAGGCTTCGCCCCATTTACGCTATATACGCGCACTAACCCGGGCCTAGCTTGGCTCAACCTTCCATTTCTCACTCCTCCCATAGGTCCTTCAATTGACTGCTAGCTTGTTTGCTGTTCCCCTTACTTGCCTGTCCCTCTCTCCTTTTCTACTCGTTCTTTATCTCCATTGTTCCCCCATGCCCAATCTCCCATGCAGCCATGCCATCTATGTATAGCAGTGACTCGTGTCTTCCGTCTTAGCATGCACGCCGTCTCTGCAGGTATAAAACCTGAGACATACGCTGCTGAGAAGAGTGCTAAAGGCGAAGCTAGGAGAAAACGTCGCTGACGACGCCTTCACCCCCGTCAGTAGGAGACACATAGAGAAAGAAACATTACAGCACTAAAAACTAGTTCTGGATACCAAGACCGCTCTGAGACTGTGCACGTGTGCTGTGTGCCCGCGTGCATGTGTGCGTCTGTGTGTTACTTTGCTTTTCAGGTCAGCTGCAGCAAAAGACGAGATTCCTAGGAGGGCTTCCTTCATGTTCTGTACATTCACACTCTTAAATCTGTTCCACATGGCTCGCCCTATGTGAGTGTGTGTGTGTGTGTGAGTGGGTGGGTGTGTTTGTGTTTGTGTGTGTGGGTGTGTTTGTAGGCGTGTGTGTGTTTGTGTGTGTGTGTGTGTGCGTGTGTGTGGGTGTGTTTGTGCGTGTGTGTGTGGGTGTGTTTGTAGGCGTGTGTGTGTGTGTGTGTGGGTAAGCCTGCAGCAAGAGGGATCCAACACAGTGTGTCTATATCTCCGGGTTAAAGGTCATTCCCACCAGACCTTGAGAAAGCAACCGTTTCAAAGTGGCCTCTCTCCCCTTCAGTCAAAACACTTTTGCTGGCATGCAGGAAAATACAAGTGGAAAATGCAGAGCGGGAAATGTACTGTTCTATAGGTTACAGCTAAAAAGGAGCTGTATAAAAAAAGTAGAGCTGTATAAAAAAAATGACATTTGGTCTAGTTACTAATGAGTTCATTTTCCTGGCTGTGTATGTGATGGAATGTGTATTTTATTTTACTTTTTACAATTGGTTGTTACACCACCTATACGTTTTTGTAATTTAGCTGACGTTCTTGTTCAGAGCGACTTACATTATTGACTGAATACATCTAGTAACTAAAGTACTTTCATATTCGCCATTCTTCATTACAGGGGAGAAGAAGTGATGCATGAGCCAGGTGGCCATGATGGTTATGAGGGCTGGATTGGAAATAAGCCAGGACATCAGGGTTAACATCCTACGCTTAAGATAAGTACCACGGGATCTTTAGTTAACACAAAGACTCGGGACATCTGTTAAATGTCCCATCCAAGAGATTGTATGCGGGGCAATGTCCCCAACACTGCCATGGGCCACTGAGATTTACATACAGCAGCATCTGGTCTCCCCTTTAGAGAGGCAAGCTAGCAGTGGGATGCAAGCTGCTATGCTGCCGGCTAACTCTACAGACCCCACAGGACTTCTCCAATCTGGAAACAGAACAGAGTATCCATCCGCTGTGTACCTGCCCCCCCCCCCCTTCTCCCCCTCTGTCTACTCGCCTATCATATGTTTTTGATAATGGAGTAATGGTCAATGTTATTCGTCTCCTGTTTTATTCCCTCCTTCCAGACACATCAGTCAAACGCAGGTCTGTAGGGAGGCCAGGCCCCTCAGACACTCTCCGTGGCTGCTCCTTGACCATTACTCTATTATCAGGGCCATGGAAGCAGCCACGGAGAGGATGGAGGACACAGCCCAGACGCCTAATGTATCCATTTCCCTCCATTTAGAGCACTGCTGGCCCACCGCACTCCCAGAGTGCACTCTGAATGGGATTGAATGTCCATTTAAACTGCCACCCAGCCCACCAGGGAGAGAAGAGAGGGAGGGAGGAAGAGAGGAGTAGGACGTGAAAAGAGAGAGGAAAAGTGATGAGCGAGTGAGATGGTGGAATTCAAAGAGAGGGAGGTAATACGAGAGGAAGGGGAGGCGAGAGAAGGCTATGGCAAGATAAAGAAAATCACAATAACTTTACTGAGCTTCAGATTTGGAGTACAGATTTTCTGACTTTCAAACACACCCACTCAAACAGAAGCATCCTCTGGAATGTTGCCAAATGCCAGGATGCAGCACTTGGTATTCTCAAGGTGCGTCCTACAAAAGAATTCAGAACTCTGGAGAACCCAGTAGTTGGCATCCAAGCAGAAGCAGAGAGAGAGAGAAAGAGGGAGAGAAAGAGAGGAATGGAGAGTGCAATTGATGCAGAGGCTGGAAGGGAGAAAGAGAAAGATAGGACACAGACAAACAAGACAGAATTACATATTGGTAGCCTACCTTGTAAGAGAACTCCTCCGTTCTTTCTGAAGAAGGGACTCCCGGGCCAAAGCGGAGGACTGAAGAGAGGAAGAGATGGTGAGAGTGATGGTCAATCATTTGATCATGTAAGCCTCTGCTCCAGGCTGCTTCAGGCAGGCAGAAAACCTACGTCCCAAATTGCTCCCTATCCTCTACATTGCCCGGAATAGCAATACTAGTAAGAATGGTGTTGGGTCGCAGCTAGTTCTGTGCAATGGCGAGTGCTGGCTCCATGAACCAGAATGGTAGAGTCCTTCATCACTGCTTAAAACTTCGGTTAAGGGAAATGTCGGCTATCCAGTAGATCTCAACAGGAATGGACAGTGTTGTGAATGAAATGTTAACAGTATGTCAAAACTTGCCACGTGAATAGCCTACGGAGATACCAACGCTGTTGACACTACACCGACACCACAGAAAACGTAATGAAAAAACCCAACATCATATTCACTCTCTATTCCTGAAGCCCTTGGCATTTAATACTGACCCGGGCACACACATTTCAACAGCGATTTGTATGTTTTTTTTTTAATCCTATGACCGTCTTTGGCTTTTAAATGCGGATATGTACCCATTCTCACGGGCTGGAAGTACAGGGTTTCAGCGCCTTGTGAACTTCAATCTCGCATCCATTTCACAAACCAGGGAGAAGCCGACCTGCTCCATGTGAACAAGCTAAAGGTGATGTTTTCAACAAATTGGCAAATGCACCCCGTGTAGCACTCACAGCACATCACATCACTCTGAAGTTGGAGATGAGCTATAGGCTACTTCGCTAGCCACGCTTGTATTACGAAAGTCGTAACTATGCATCTCATGCTGAGGGAGACTGCATCATGGTACATTCGTAACCATGTGGGAAGAGGGAATTTACCACAAACTGGGGAGCACCCACTTGAATGACCTGACAACTGACAATTACTAGAGGGAAACTCTTCTATCATCCTCAGCACCCATTTCTCCCCCAGGGTGACCTCTGACCTCAGCTACTAAGGAAATGACCAATACAACAGAACCTGAATTCATTAAAAAAAAGAAAAGCAATCTATGAATGTGGTTTTTGAGCACAATAGTTTATAATATGACTGTACAGTGTACACTTAATTTATGGTTAATGTATTTTTGGCCGATGCCCAACAAACCCTTCTAGGACATTCAACTGGAATTAGCAACTTAAAAACTGATAAATTCCACATGGTTATGAATGCAGCATCCGAATGACCCAAAGTAACAATCCAGAAAAGACAAACCAAGGAACATTGTGAAAGAATGTCAATGTTCCCCTTGTGTCAATATCAAACCGATGCATGACACCAAATCTGCAATACACCCCGAACCATGGGTTTGGCGAATCGCCACACCCATAGAATCACGGCAGGTAAACAAAACGAAGTGGATTGGACATATTTAGGAAAACAGACCTCACTGATGCTGTCATCTGGAGTCACATTTCTTCACTGTCCCAAAAACAATATTTCACCAATAGCGAGTATTTTAAAAGGCCAAAGACTTTGGTTTGCTTCGTATTTTCATCCTGCCATGGAGAAAATACTTAGAAATGCAGAAAGGAATTGGAGCCCATGAGCCAGTGATTCTGATGACGGTGATTATATTCTCGGGAGTCCATGCAGTGACACTGTTCTACCCCTGTGATTACCACAGAGAATTACAGTCTCAGTGATGTGGTCCACGGGGATCATTTCTCATGACAGGCCCCCAACACACACACAAACACACAGAGAAACACACACATGTGAGCGATTATTGAGCCTCTCCTGCTGATTACTATGCCCGCTAATGGAGTTGCTAGTGGCTAATGATCATATTCGTCTTCCCAGGTATTCGCATGGAGAAGATAAAGAGAAGACCCACACTCCCATTCAGTTCCCTATGTGTACCGCATTATCCAGACTCCCGAGTGTGTCGAAAAACGCATTCTGGAAGGGGTTCATTCTGGAAGCTCCAGAGAGGTGAGCATGTCCCAGCAAGCTCACGCAATCATTGTCCAAATCACTACTGCTCTGAGCACCTACTGAGTCTCGTCATTTAGGACTATACTGACTGAGTCACTTCTAATAAGACTATACAGACCGACTGAGCCACTTCTAATAAGACTATACAGACCGACTGAGCCACTTCTAATAAGACTATACAGACCGACTGAGCCACTTCTAATAAGACTATACAGACTGACTGAGTCACTTCTAATAAGACTATACAGACCGACTGAGCCACTTCTAATAAGACTATACAGACTGACTGAGTCACTTCTAATAAGACTATAGAGACTGGCTGAGTCTCTTCTATTAGGACTATAGAGACTGACTGAGTCTCTTCTATTAGGACTGTAGAGACTGGCTGAGTCTCTTCTATTAGGACTATAGAGACTGACTGAGTCTCTTCTATTAGGACTGTAGAGACTGACTGAGTCTCTTCTATTAGGACTAAAGAGACTGACTGAGTCTCTTCTATTAGGACTATAGACACTGACTGAGTTTCTTCTATTAGGACTAAAGAGACTGAGTCTCTTACAGACTGACTGAGTCACTTCTATTAAGACTATACAGACAAAATTAGTCTCTTCCTCTAAGAACATACAGAGAAACAATAGACAAGGCAGGCAGAAGAGAGTGAGCCCACTTTTCTATTAGCCTCAGAGCCTCTATACTCCCCTTGACTGAGGGGATAAGCTGTTCTCATTACCCCACTCTCTGAGAGAGTAAAGTCCCAGTGTAATATTAGATGTACTATTGTTCTTGAACCCTTATGAAAGACAGGAAGAAAGAGTGGATTTAGAGGTCTACAACCTCTCCTCTCGTTCTCACGCTCTCACCCTCTCTCTCACTCTCTATTTCTGATGTTTTACCAGAGACTGACTGAAGCAGGTAACAAAAACAACACAAACAAAAAAAAACATCCAGCCCTGAGCCAAAAGCTGTTGCCATGGAGAGTTAAGCGTTGCCACGGCGATAACATATTTTTCTGCGCTAACGGGGCTGTCTCTTTTTTCTTTCTCCCCGGTCTCTCTCTCCCTTTTTCCTGCTTTTCTTGTCTCTCTGCTCGCCCACTCTCCCTCCCTCTTCCCTCTCCTTGCTCTCTATCTCTCTCTCTCATTCTCTCTCTCTCTTTCTTTTTTTTTCTTCCGCCAGGCAACAAATAGCTTTGTGGTGCGGCTGCACCTGTCTCAGCCCATGTGTTGCTATGGAGGCATTCTCATCTCCTTGGCAACCAGTGCATTAATCAGCTCGCGAGGGGCTAACTCGTGGCAGACGGTCGTTCAGCCCTTCTCCCCCTTCTTTCCCCATCCAGATGCCGATGGGGTGTGAAGGAATGCGCCAGGGAGCTGACCTGATACCCAGCATGCTCTACTCTACTCTGCCTCTCTTTCTCCTTCCTCCCCTTCCTCCCTCTCATTGAACACCTAACTGTTCTGCATGTGACATTCTGGAAAAGGGACTGCTTGAACTATAGACACACACACACACACACACACACACACACACACACACACAGGCAGCAGCACGCGTAAAAGCACACATCATTCAAATCATTGCTAGATCCTGGAACTGAGAAATGTGAGATCTCAACGATACCATGGAGGTAGACAAAGAAGAAACATCTCTCTCTCTCCCCGTCTCTCTCTCTTGCATCCTCTTTCCATCACTCCCTCTCTTTTTCTTCCTCCCTCTCTCAATCCCTCCCTCCCCTCCTCCTTCTCTCCCTCCCCACCGATTGCCTCTGAGATTATCCTTGACCCTAACATAGCTCTCTAGCGTATGTCCTCTCACTCTATCTTAATCCTTGACCTGACACTGATAGGGTCTCAGTAACCCTGACTGAAGAGCGCCTGCTCTTTACCTACTCCAGCCGTTACAATTGGCTTTCCTTTCAAATAGCCGTGTCTGTTTCCACACATAGCCTCTTCCTCTGTGTGTGTACGATACTGACTGAAAGTGTAGCTCAAGACCCCAGGCATTAAGACCCAATAGAAAATGTATTCCCTTAATTCCCCCTTTTCAAGCTGTATAATTTAATGGAGGAACGGACATCTCTTCCTTTTTCCCCCAGCATCCGGAAACCAGCCTACAGTTCCACCTTCCCGTCCCTCATTGTTAGAAAGGACACTTTTACATTCTACACCAAGCCAATTATTCAGTCTTACACAGTCCAGTGGTTCTGCTAAGCAACCTGCTGCTGACTGGCTGACCGACAGTCCAGGGGCCAACAGAGAAGAGGGAAAAAAAACCCTGCTGAAGCCTAATAGAGTTTCTCTTTGACATACCCACTGGGATGAGCAGAGAGGAGAGAAAACGAGAGGTGGCAGAACGGAGAGAACGAAAGGAACATAGGAAAGGGGACACAGCAGCGGGGGGGGGGCAACTGAAGCAGCTAAGAAGAGGGAGATGTGGGGAACTAGGGAGGGAAGGAGCGAAATCTGCAAATGAAATGGCTTTGCACCCGAATACTCTTTGGATATGCTTTCGAGATGTGCCCGGTCAGTCGCTCAGATCCTCTGGCACTGGCCTTTTAAGTTGATCCAAAGAGCTGGTGAGGCTTCCTTCAGCCACTACTGTTCTGTAGTTTTCAACAGCCTGTCGGAAGATCAAAGAGTCTCCGAAACGGTAGACATTTTAAAGAAACGCCTTTTTAGCCATCCTTTGCTTTTTTTTGTACCGTTTTATTTATTGCACCCACTTTTTCGGTTCTGACTCAGTGTGTTTACTGTAGGACTAATGCATTGCATGGTTCAATGTTATTAAATTATAGTCATACCGTTTAACCCTGAGGCCTCCTTTTTCACTTTGACATGCACCTCTGCCATCTGCACCAGTGTCCCAAAGTTGAGATAAAATGAGGGTGAAGGGGCTAATTAGACCATTCAATGGCCCCTTCCAGCAAGTGTGCACTGTTATAGTCTCCACAAGGGAAGAGAAATCCCATAAGGCACCAGCGTGACTGATTTCGAGATTTGACACATGTATAAGACAAAAAGCCTAAAACCTTCTGAATTCAAATTTCAGTAAGTTTATTTCTTTAAAAGAAGTCCAGTTTTTATTTAATTCAAATTGTACTATTTAAAGGTTAAACCTTTTTCAAAGAGGACTAAGGCATTGAATGTGCTGCATGGGAGCTATGAGAGGGAAAAAGAGTCTTTGGATGAAACAGGTGGAACGACTGAAAAGGCTTGGATCCTGAGGCATATTCATATTCAGTTTTACAATTTCAATTTGCCCAGAAACGAGAACATTTGAAATTGTGCTTTGTAATTAAAGTGTGATTGATACATTGTTCGAAATAGTTGGAAGTATGTCAATGACAAATTGGGATTTAGTTAAGTTCATTAGCTTCCTCATCAGCACCATGTTTGTCCTGGGGTCCGACATAATGAAATAGACATTAAAGACAAATATATGTATATTACAATTTACATACATTTACAAAATACGAAAGTACACAACTGAGAAAATAAAACGTGCAGCTATATACATTTACATATTTAAAGGAATAATTCCACTACAGATTAGTAAGGCATGCATAGAATGTGTGTTAGGGAGCCAACAGGGTCAAACAGAGCTCAGGCGGGGTCAAACGGAGAGAGACACTACGAGACACCCGGAGGACATTTTTGTGTGGAACACAGAACGAGATGTGTTTAGCTACCTTACACATGCCTAAGGAGAGGCAGGGCACATGAACAATCTTTAGGAGGAGTAAAAGAAAGGATGAAGAGAATGAACAGAATGTTTAAAGGGGTGTAGTTACCTGTGGTACGACTGAGGAGAGGTGGGGGGCGAGGTGGAGGGGGTTACCAGCCCAGGTGAGTAGGGGTGGTATGGCGTTTTCTTCAAGGCCTGTATCAGGTTGTGTCGGTACTCTGGATCTATGGACCACAACGAACCTTTACCTATACTCTGACAGACGCCCGGACAGAGAAACAGAGGAGAGAAGGGAGGAGGAAAAACAAGATGGTTAGTATTATTTAGCTAATAAAAAATAATAAATTAACTCTTGACCATTTGAACCTTGGTGGCTCTATGAGACTTGTCTCCAGCCAGCTGACACCAGTGACAACCTCGACCGCAGACACAGACGGAGACACAGGGAAAATCTCCATTGCATCTCCTTAATACTTTTCATCCCCTCCTACACAGTACCTCAACTCAAAAACCATTGGATGACATTACAAGAGGTCCCTTCCCTCTGACTGTCTCATTCAACTGGTTTTGAGTAGGATTCTAGGAGAGATAAATTGTCTCAAACAGCCACCCGAATGAAAGGTGGTAGACAGCATAGTGGTCGATAGTTGGGCTGGTAACAGAAACATCCCTGGTTCGAATCCCCACATCAACACGTTCAAATGAAAAAAAGGCACTTAAACTCAAATTCTCCCAGAAATGTCTATGGATAAGTCTGTGCGCTAAATTACTAAAACATAAAATAAATAAACGAATGCAAACAAGTCTAAAGAACAGACTCAGTCTACGTCCCACACCACATATATGAACCCAGATCTATTTACAGCAGATGCTCTCTCGCTCTCATCCTTCTCTCTCTCTCTCTTTCTCCTTTCTCTGCATTGGCCTCTCATCCCCTGTTCATCCTAGGCTGTTTCAGTTCTGGTGCAGGCCAGATCCCACCCAAATGAAGCGCATGGAAACAGAACATGACTGAATCTATTAGGAACACACTCCTAAAATAAATCCCAGCTCTGCTCCCATACATATCCACACACATCAAATGGTATCAGTGGATAGGACTTAATGGCATATTAGTCGTAATATATTTCCATCTTTGCGGTGATTCTGTCATGTGTGTGTTGCACACACGTGCGTTGCCAGGATGATATTTCCATTTTCCAAACTGAAAATTCACCACAGAGTACTTGGTTTACACAGAATGAGAGGAAACTTTAACTTCTCCATTCCAGAGGGGTTGAGATGTGATGTTCTATTTTTAAATCAAAGAGCTTTTTGAGAACTTCCCCCGCTTAATGAAGCTGTCTACTTCCCATCAGTGGGGGTGGAGGGACATACTTATGCATACACATGCGAACGGACACACACACACACACACACACACACACACACACACACACACACACAAAAACAAACACAAACGCATACACTTTAGATTATAAAGCAGGAGGAAAAACACAGCCATGCTTAACCACTTTGAACACAGCTGTGAAAAAAGACTGTAAAAAAACAAAGGAGTGTGACAGAGAGGAGAAAGAAATGTGGGCGTGTGTGTTTTTGTGTGCTTGTGTGCATTTATCACTGGGACCTCAAACAGTAAATATATGAATCTAATAAATTCCATTGCTGTGACTGTTTTTTTGCACGACACCAGCACTTAGAGGACAGAGGAAATAAAGCTTTGGTATTAAAGTTAACATCGACTTGTCATCATAACAACACTTCCCCCACATTAAAATATGCTGTTTTACAATGTACCGATATATATATATATATATTTACAGTACAAGTAAACAAGAAATGATCAAATAATATTGTGTATTTCTCAGTTTGTCAGACCAGTATGCCAGACCCCTGTGGTGTATGATATTACCCAGCATGCTTAGTTCCCTGGTCTGGGTCTATTACTGCCAGAAACGGCTTCCCTGGAGAGCACCACACACACACACACACACACACACACACACACACACACACACACACACACACACACAATGGCATTCCTCACATATCACACCCACAGAGGTGACCCCCAGCTGCCCACATTACCCCCAACACTATCCTGCCAGGCTGGTATGTTCGTGCGTGAGCCTGCCGCCTGCCAGCCGGTTAAATCGATGTTCCCCACAGCAGAGTTGTCTGCTAAGCTGCTGCCATCACCGCCCCCGACCACCAATCAGCAGACGGCTCTACGGCTCTCCCCTGGGTCGGTGGGCCAATCGGAGAGCGGGACGCACAGGAAGGGTTTTTCACCTGGATTACACTCATCGCCTAGGCAACAGGCTACGGTGGGGGTGGATGGGGGAGCTGTAATATGTCACTAGGGGAGGAAAAGGAGGACAGTTGTCTGTGGACACTGATCTTGGATCAGTTTCCTATTTTAAGAATCCGAAGGCTTAGGTGGGTATTTATGGAGGATATACTGGTCCTAGAAACTACAATTTCTTCATATACCTGGATATCCTGACAGGGGACCCTACATCATATCATATGTTTACTTTAAGTGTGGTCTGGATCCTGATGGAAGTCATTTGCTGAATGATACCGCAAATGTTGGCCTGGATGTTAATAGAAGTAATCTGTCGATTGATACTGAAAATATTGTTCTCCTTCAGGCAACGCTCCTCTGTTCCTCTGTTAAGGAGCTCCTTAACTCAGTGAAAACTACGGGTGCAGATGATGTGGAACCATGTTTGTCATTGTTCCATATTTGTTTTTAAATTTCACATTGTCTTTAGGAATTATTCCTAAAGCGAGGAAATTTGCTTATGTGTTTTCACTCCATACAGGTGATGATAGTAGTGATCTTGACCAGTACTGATTTAGAGGCCTCCTTGTCTAGCTAAGATTCTTGAGTCATTGGTGTATTTGCAGCAGTTCTTTATTGATGGAGAAATGCATCTTAAATGTGAACCAATCAGGGTTTAGACCAGAACATAGCACTATTACAGCAACCACAATTGTTGTTAATGATCTTGTTAATGCTTTAGAAGCTAAAAATGTTGCTGCATTTTTATAGATCTGCCTAAGTCCCTTGATACTGTTGATCATGTTATATTTTTTATGAAATTGTCACTGATAGGCCTTAGCTCTGCTGCATGTTTGAAGTTGTGTGACTATCTTAGAGACAGAACACAGGCCAATGTGTTGGATGGAGTAAAGTTTGATTTTATTGAATATTCCACAGGGATCAATATTATGACTGGTTCTTTTTATGCTATACAGTACATAAATGCTACTGGTCAATCTGTTGTTGTGAGCTTCATCTGTATGAAGATGATTTAAGCTGTATCAATGTCTGCTTTTAGAGCTGTACAGGAAATGCTTACAAGTTTAAAGCTTGCACTTAAAAGATGCAAAACTAAATGCATGTAGACAGAGATCTATCGTTCAAGAAACAGATGAAGGAGGTGGTTGGGAAGCTTAAAAGTAAAGTGGATTTCTTCTATAGAAATACATATATCATTTGCAGGATGCAAATTGCTCAATAAATAGTCCTACAGTTTCTTGACTAAAATGTTACCATCTACCAAAGAGCAACCGATTCTACCCTGAAATCCCTTCATTCTGTTTATGATAGTGACCTTATTATTTATTACTTTAAATTGCTTTAATGCTCCCTGTGTTCCTTACCAAAATGTTGGCTGGACCTCTTTAAAAACTTTGTTAAGATCACTTTGTTACTCTCTTTTTGTTTATAAAGCCAAGCTTCCTATGTTCTTAACACGCATCTAGAAACTTAAAATTTCAGGTTACAATACAAGATCTCAGGGTTGGTTAATGACAGTGACTCCCCTCGTAACCATTGATTTTGGTAGATCTGCCTTTACATGTCAAGACCCTCATGTGTGGAATGATGGCACTTCGTTTAGAAGGTCTGGTGTCTCTGGTTCAATACAGGAAAATGGCTAAAGATTTTCATAATCAGGAATGTGACACATAGGTCTCAATGTATCTTCCCTGGTTAGATCAAAGTTGAATAAAATAAATATTTATATATCCTGCAATGGGTCTCCTCTTCTTCACCTAATTCTCCCCTATCCTCTTCTTTCCTTTCCTCTCTTCTCATCTTCTATCCTCTCACTTTTCTCTTCTAGTGTAATGTCTCTGACCAAAAATATTGTCCAGTCTCCTCTCTTCTACTGTAATGTCTCTGACCTAAAAAAACAGTCCAATCTCCTCTCTTCTCCTGTAATGTCTCTGACCTAAAAAATGGTCCAGTCTCCTCTCCTACTGTAATGTCTCTGACCTAAAAAACAGTCCAGTCTCCTCTCTTCTCCTGTAATGTCTCTGACCTAAAAAATGGTCCTGTCTCCTCTCTTCTACTGTAATGTCTCTGACCTAAAAAAACGGTCCAGTCTCCTCTCTTCTCCTGTAATGTCTCTGACCTAAAAAACAGTCCAATCTCCTCTATTTCTCCTGTAATGTCTCTGACCTAAAAAAACAGTCCAGTCTCCTCTCTTCTCCTGTAATGTCTCTGACCAAAAAATTGTCTGGTCTCCTCTCTTCTACTGTAATGTCTCTGACTTAATAAATGGTTGCGTCTCCTCCTCTCCGGGGGTGTCACTGCCTCTAAACTCAACAGAAGGTTTCTCCCACAGCTCGGAGTCCCCTGCCATGTCATTCATTCCATGATTTTCTCCTAAATTGCACTTGTACTCTACATATGGTAGTGCCCCCTTTTTGACCGGAGCCCTGGCGAAACGAGTGCACTATATTGGGAACATGGTGTCATTTGGGCTACAAAACAAGGCCACGGCGTCAACAACCACCACGGAGGAGGAGGAAGGGACAGGCGACTGTGTTTTTGGAGGCATTTAGCAGACGCTCTTATCCGAAATGACTTACAGAGGCGATTAGGGTTAAGGAACTCAAACGTTTCGACGACAGATTTTTCACCTTGTCAGCTCTGTGATTTGAACCAGGCTTACTGGCACACCGCTCTAACCGCTAGCCTACCTACCTACCTACCTACATACCTACCTACCTACCTACCTAC